>JAQGBE010001285.1:0-11783 GCA_034698225.1 Scheloribates latipes | reverse complement strand
GCTAAGGCTGACTCCATATTTCGATATGAAGCCCGAGAAACATACTCTAGAAATGATTCTGTGAAGTATGATCTTAAAGCTATGAGGAGTCTGAGCCACACTTCCCCTCATATGACAGCAATTGATTGGAACAGTTATCAAATCTGTTTTTTCTAATTTCCTGCAAAATAACTCGAATAATGATCGATATTATATTGAAATAATTTTTGTTTATATATAATGTTTTAAATATTAAATACTAAAATTAGAATAAATTGTCTAATATCAGGTCAAATCAAATGCTCGAGTCATTCAAAATTTGTAATATTGAGGAACACCTGTCAGACACTGATAGGACTCCAAACCTGTGCCTTGAGTTCAAAGTCTGATCGCTTATCACTGATTCGGTGATTCATTACCCGTTCGTCAGAGCCATTGGTAGTCAAGTTTTGATGATTTGCATCGATTTAATAGTTTGTATGTTTGCGTCAATATATTTATGATTGGTTTGTATGAATCAAAATATAATCAGAACGTAAAGTCATGTCAGACACGACGACGAGCTAATTGATCATCAGATGAAGTGTGCGGTCATTGCATCGACAGATCAGTTAATCCGATATCCAATGCCATTAATAAGCATACAGTAGGACACAAATGAGTTCAATACAGGTTGGCTTCGGTTTGGCCGCATCTGACAGATACACAAATCAAGTCATCATTTCTTAGCGTTTCATCAATTAACAGAGCATTCGAATTCATCTTTCATTCATGGCTTCAATACATTTGAAAGTATGTCTTAAGTAGTCAAAAGTGTTTGTCTTAATTGTGTAAATCGACCATAAAATACAATCCGACCCCGCGATAAGAGAATGTGTGGTGCGAACAAAATTATCTATACTTATATCGGGGTTCGCCTAAATAGGGCCTAGCTGAATTGCCGGAGCTGCCGGTGCTGCCAAAAATGTCTTCCTATTGCGGGTTTCGCTTATATCCGAGTCTCTTAACGCGGGGTCCGATTGTAGTTTTATTATCGAAATGTTAGTGTAATTACAAATCCTTTTCATTAGGAATTTGATAACAATCTTAAGTAAAATCGAAGCCTTGAAAGCAAAAGCCAATCAATTAATCAAAAGACATATTATTAAAGTTATTAACGATAAAAAAAAGTTAGTATTTATTGTTTTTACTATTTATGCGATTAAAGCCTTTTTTATTTTTGTCCGAACTGTCTCTCAAGACTTGAATTTTATGTCATTTATTTTATAGGAATTAATTTCGTCTTTCATTCAGCAAATCGATTAAATGCGAGCAAAATATTTGAATTTATATGCGTTAACCCGATTGGAAGGTTGGCAAAAGCTATCTGAATGAGCTAGAATGAGTTGTAGAATGAGCTAGACCACATTCTAAGGCCGACCAATCGCGAAATGCGCAGAAAAAAGGTTTGAAATCAAGTTTTGTGCCAACAAAACAAAACAATCGCTATTTTTTGTGAGAATTTTTTTTTGTTTCGTTTTACTTGATTTTGAGTGAAAGGCCAACGAAAACAATTAAACGATTGTTATAATAAGCGTCTAATTGAGTGGGAAAGTAACAAGATAAACGTGATAAACACGATCAACGCTAATCCACATTAATTATATTTCAACACCGAGTGTCCGAAGTGACGGATCAGTCAAATCAATCACCGCTCGAGCAATGCCAACACAATTAGGCGACAGGTCTTTCGGTTCGGCTTTCCTCGTCGTTCATGGCTCGCAATCAGACCTTTTTGGCTCTTGGCATCCAAATTGGATTTTAATGGCGAATAATTTTCATTTCCGAATTATGGCAATGATTCGTCACTTCTATCAACGTTTTCTGCCATCAATTTGCTTGATATTGAAAATAATGTCAAATTAATTGCCATAAAATTATCATTCGATGAAAGTCTCTCAGTCTCTCAGATGTGGTAATTATCGATCACAGACTCGCCTTCAATGCCACTCATTATATACGACTTGTATTAAACCATTTTTGGGATAGTTTTTAGTTTTTAGCTCAAAATTTATTCACAAATTTATTACTCAATTAAGTTTTGGATGAAATTAATAGCCGAAGTGGTCATCGGTTGGCGCGTAAGTGGTATCTCATTGAGTGAGCGCTCACACCATTCAAGGCCGTCGACGACCCCATACCTCGACTCAAGACAAGACAAGACAAGACGAGCGGCCGATCGGATGCGAAGACGATATTTCACTCTCCCTTCGGCTGAAACGAAATTACAAACAAGATATTTATGGACCAAAATCACGAGACTTTCCCCTAAAAGCGACTTCAAAAGAGTTATTAAATACATATATCTGTTCGTTATTTAGAAACTAAACTATTATTTGGAACGAACGACAAGTTTTCGCGAATATAATAAATTTAATTGCCTTTAATTGGACTCTTCAGCAGACAATCGCCAGAATCTGAAGTCGTTTTGGAATAAATTAAAATTTAATAATTATATTAATCATTTTCCCAAAACAATAGCAAATCATTATTCACTGCAAACACTCGTTTCCAATGTGTTTAGGACTGGATTTTCCGTTCGTCTCCTCTCTCGCCAGGCGTTTGGCTCAGAGCTCACTGTTTCGTCACTTTTAAGCTCATAATTACTATATTTTCGGTGCAATTAAACCATAATTTTCTAGTGTTTCCGTTCGTTTCTTCTGTTGTTCTCATGAATGCAAATACAATTAATATTAATAATTCATTTTTATCTATTCAAAGCGTTTTATGTAATTACACAATGAAAATATGATTTCAGTTCTAACGATAATAACTTGCAATTAAGCAGATATTGTCGTTATTTCGGACAAATTCAAGGAAATTATTTAATAAAATGTCTTTTTGTTGTTATTCGCCGATCGATTGCACCGATCGCTAACAGCCTTAAGTAAGTAATAGTTGGCCAACAAATCAAAATTAATAAATTTAATAATTGCATGATTAGCCGTTGCAAAGCCATTATTTGTTTAATCGTGGCCTTAATTATCGACTGACTAATCGACACTAATTGACATAAAGCCGGTCCACGAGTAGTACCTGCGGCCAAACGGCTGGACTTGTAATCACTTAACGGGTTATCAACGAATAGTGTCAACAATTTGCACATCAATCAGACGGTTACTAATGATTACCAATCATTACAATCAGTCTCTAATCATATGAGACTCTCATCGCTGACAACTCAAGACCTGCCAACTCGAGTCGACTCCGGCCTATCCTCTCCTCGCAGACAATTTCACTTCAACTTAATTAGCGGACCTGTACTTCGATCGCAAGTTTCCTCGCTTTTACGCGATCCAAACCCCTACCAAAACAGAATAACATTGGCTTTTAAAACTAGCACGACATTTGTCTTGCAGTGGTAACACAATCAGCTTGCTCATTCCCTAAAAGATCGACTAATTGATGCAATAAATTTTGTATCTCTGCTTGAAAACAGATGTCTTCTTAGAAGTAGACTTAAAGACTTTTGTCCAGAATATTATCAATTATTCGACAGTCTTTAGATGTAATCTAATCGACGGGAATGACTCCAAGTCTTATCAGACCAACAAATTTATTGTTGAGGTCTTTGAGTGCAAAAAATAACTGTTATTTATCGAAGAGAACAGGGATTGGAGGCAAAGCTATAAATATGGAGTGACACAAAAGAAGTGACACTTTTGCAAAACACAACTTTCTTTATGTCTCTATTAGAGCCACTCATTTAGCCGATCCCTGTCCGGTCCGTCCGGTGCCCGGATTCCAGCGCAAGAGATCTGATGTGACCGATAGGCCTGACCTGACCTGTCGTATCAATGCATTCGAGGGGCAGAACTCGTGTTCGGACAGATGTTTGAATATTACATGAGATGTAAAAATGGACAAAATTAATGGCTTATAATTAAAATTAATTATTAATAGCAAATTAATTGACATTTCGTCCGACAATTGATGTATTAATCGGTCGAACGGCAGACACGAGTCTGACTCTGACTGAGTCCGAGGCCAATGAAACGAAGGCATTCTCGGCACTCATGGCATTCATGGCATCATTAATCAGTATTAAGCACATTGTGTCGGTTATAGTGGGCTATAGTAGTGATCTGAGTCGTCGTCTTCACATCCAATTTGATACTTCGGGCCATTATTTCCTTAACATTGTTTTGATTGCAATTATGAGAGACAACAAAATTATAGACTCGTTTGCAGTGAAAACGTTTTTCTATTAAATTGTATGCCAAATGAGTTTTAATAGTTTTATGGCGCGAATTAATGATGATTTGGAGGTAAACGGTCTCTAGTTTTAGCTCAGATGTGCATAATTGTGGTCAACTAAATGTTTTCACACACTTTTAGGTCGTTCTAATTGATTGAATTACCAGACAATAGACTGACCGCTCATTCCTTCTCATCATAACTGATCTCAAATCGCTTCCTATTCTCACAAATAATGACATTAATTAACTGCCAATCCGTCATAATTTGGTTCAAAAATGTCTTCAGATCTCAAGATATCTCTGGATTTGAGTGAAAACGGTCTGAATTTAAATACTTTAAATGATTTAATGCGATAAATGTTTAATATAAATAGGTTTTAATGCAATCAAAATAATAATAATAGTTTTATTAGCATTTATTCTCTGGAATTCTGATTATCTGTTTAATAGTTTTTGATCCAATGATAACCATTTTTAATGTGAGGGTAATTTAATTTTCATTAAAAGGAGTGGCACTCAGAACGTGGTCTCGAATTTGAACGTTAGCGCAAATAACTATAATTTAAGTGTTATCTCAAATAAATAGTTTGCATAAAAGTATTTAATAATTGTTTAAATTCACATATTTCTGCCAAACGGTTGGCATTCCGTGTGAGTCGCGGCCACAGACGGCGGTCGGTCAGCCGTGTGGCCAACAGTCGGTCCGCTCTTCGGTTGGGAACGCAAATGATTGCTGCGATTCGTCGCCTGAATCACAAATCGCTAATTAGTCGTCCAATGATTTATCGATTTATAGCCGAAACGGTTTTGTTATCGGAAATCGTCATAATATTCATTAACTAATGTCAGTCCGACATAAATGTAATAATAATTAACATAATTACTAATTACCGACTCCTCTATTGCCGGACCGCCAAACGCTAATTGAGCAATAATTTCTGATCGTTCCAGATTATCTATATTGCCGCTAATGCCTCGGAATCAATCATCTAATTGACTCTTGGATCTAATTATGTATGAAAGTGCTTGCACCAGCTTGTACAGACAACTCACAATCGTTTTACGGTAGAAACACTGTAACTTTATAATTCATACTAGTTCAGTTTATAAGAAAGTGTTCGCCACTTAAATACTCAACACTGTCTATTTAACAAGTTACAGTATTTCCATCGTAAAACGATTGTGAATTGATTGTACATAACTCAGAGGTGTGACTGTATATGGATGTCTAGGCTTAATGTCAAATGAGATCTCGACATGTTTTGTTTTACGGTGGAAATGACAATACTATTATTTTGACGCTATAGACCACCCTTAATAAGTTTCACTAATCCTGGATTAGTAATCCAGATATAAAAACAATAAACGAAGTGTTCAAGACAATAGCGAGGTCAGACAAACGCTTGAATGAGCCAGAAATAGTTCATCAAATTTTATTCAATTATAAAAATTACAAAAATTCTTTTCATTGACGACTTTATAGAAAAAACTATTTCGTCAAGTGATTTGACTTTTTGGAAGAAATGTGTTTATAAATCAAACTTCCAATAAAACTTTACTCGACGTCATTCGTCATTTGACGAAAGGCTTCACATTTTAATGAATTTGTTTTATAAACAGATTTCTTATTTATCTTAATTATTGTTTGTTTTTTGAGCAAAAAGTCCTCTGAAATCGTAAAATTGGCTCAAAACGTGGCCAAAAGTGCACTGATTAGATCTTTATTGATAGTATCTCCTCCTAAATGATAACAAAATTAATTTAATTTAACATTTCTGCTATTATTACTGATATTAATATTTATAGCAATTATTCGTTATTAATGTCAAAAGCGAATACATTTCTGGAATAAAAAGCGTTTATTAGTCCTCAGAATTACTATATATTTAGACAATCACTCAAATATCAGGGCTTTCCATAAATTTCTTATGATTTAAGCGATTTATGAGAAATAAGTTTTGGCGGAGATGTCCACCGATAAGAGTCAAGTGTTTGCTTCTTATTTAACGTCTGAATCGCTCGCAAGTCGTTTACGGATTTGAATTATTGGTTTGCGAGCTCTTCAGACACGACGAAAGTGTTGATCGGTGTCTGGTCTGCGCCCTATGTCCTGGTTTAGGGCCGTCTCGGCACAGGTAGACATCTCTGGCTCACGACATCGCTTTGTTTTAATCGTTTTCAATGCAAATAATACTCTTTGGCACTAAATTTGGGTCAAGTCTTGTCTGCAGACGCAAAATAAAATTTATTTTATTGTAATTGTAATTTAGTTTTCGTTTAACAACATTTTATATACAATTATTATTTAATTTAATTTTCAATTGTAAAATCTGATGCCTCGCAGTCAGACAATTATTATCGAGTTTAGTATTCTATTTGAAAACACTTTTCTGCGGGAATTCTCCAGAAAAGTGAATCCAATAAACAATTTTTCAAAATATTTCTAATTTTATGGTTTATTTCATTGCTTTCTATGATTCACAAAAATTTGGTAATAATTTTCAATCAATTATTTTTTGAGACAATATTTTTGATGAGAAACACATTTAAAGGGTTTTATGGTTCGACCGCCGCCTTCAGGGATGGCCTGAGTTTGCCAGACATCAACCAAATTATGAAATAAGTATCGAATAAATCAGTCAAAAGTTTGAACAAAATTTTCAAATTTTATTTAAATATTTGCATAAATTAAGTTATTTTGGCCAATTGGAGCGGTTTATAAGTGATTTGATTAAATGTCAAGAGAAGTTTGGCTGATCTAGCTCAAATCGTTGAATGTGAAATCAATTTCGAAAGCGTTTACTTTGAATAAAATTACAATTTTTCTTAATTATAAATGTTTGGCTGAAATAAATTAAAAGACATTTATTTCGAGACAAATGTTAGAATTGGCAGTGATTTGGAAATGGGATCAAATGCGGGGATCAATGAGTTGTCACCGGATTGGCTGTAATTAGTGGTCAGTCGTTGTCTGAGTCGATGTCTGGGCTTTTCGTCCGTTATTTTATCTTTCGCTGTCCGCCAGTGCCGGATCCGCCACTGCCTCCCGTGCCGTCGCCGTCGTCCCAGTCATCGGTTTGCTGTTGTTGTTGAACAACACCATCGCCTCCTCCTCCGACGCCCGGGTAGTATCCGTAAATTGGATAACCACCCATACCACCGAAGCCAGGCATTCCTCCGTAGCCGCCCATTGGCATTCCGCCGTATCCTCCGAGGCCACCTCCGAGGCCACCATAGCCAGGCATACCACCGATGCCACCATAGCCTGGCATTCCTCCGTAGCCGCCCATGAGTGGCAATCCACCACCGAGTCCTCCGGGGTATCCCATACCACCATATCCAGGCATACCACCGAAGCCCGGCATTCCGCCACCCATTCCCATTGGCATTCCACCCATGCCTGGCATACCCATCATAGGCATTCCGCCCATTCCGGGCATTCCACCCATTCCTCTGATCCCGCCGTAGCCACCAAGGCCGGGATAGCCACCACCACCGCCCATCATAGGGATCATACCACCACCTCTTCCACCAGAGTATAGCCCACCGGCTCCACCAGGATATGTGCCGCCCGTTCCGCCAGGTATTCCACCAGCCCCTCCAGCACCAGGTCCACCACTGATGCCGCCCACGCCGCCGCCTCCTCTGCCTCCGGTTGTGCCACCCGGACCTCCGACAATAGCAGGTCCGGAAACAGCTCCACCAGCGCCAGGACTGCCCGGTCGGGCACCAGTAATACCGGGTCCTCTGCCGCCACCGCCTTTGGTGCCGAACTGTGCGCTGACTATCGCCACCAACAGTAGAGAAATGGTATATAACGTGAAGACTTTCATTACAACTGATCGTTGAAATCACTTCACGGTATCAGACGAACAATGGATGGAATGGTTTCAATCGATTCACTTTTATATTCATGGGATGCCATCGAAGCTCACACTATCTGATAGACATTCAGCCGAAGGCCGAACACATTTGGCCGAAAATCAAGAATTATAGTCAAATTATTTATTCAGATCGCGATACCTAAGAATTATATCATCTCTTTAACGACCAGATTCTTGCTGTGATGGATGGAAGTGCTGACCGTGGCTGCGATGACCGTGGCTTTGATGGCTCGCAGCCGCAAACAGAGCAACACATTTGTTATGTTAAGCTATTGTCAAATAAATTTCGAAATCAATTATTTGTTCTGTAATTCTAATTATCAATTATTTGATGCAATAAAACATCGGTTCGTTTGTCAGTCGTTTGGCGAGTGGGCCGATAGAGGACTGGCCTTATTCCGATCAATTGAGCATGGTGAATTGGTGATAGATTGGCTAATATTTGCTAATAACCGAAGTGACAAATAACTTGCGGAGCAGTGGATCTCCAATGATCTCCAATTTATTGATTCCTTGTACTAATTGAGCGCTAATTAAATTTGATTAATAGATGCGATGATTACATCAAAAACTGTTTTATCTGATCATTGGATTTGACAGAAAGAGCTAACGAATTAATTATTCGTATAATTAGCGCTAAAAACTTGTAAAATAAGTTAACGTTTGCAAGAGAAATGTCGAAAAATAAAAGACAATTCTTTTAATTAATTATTATCTCTAAAAATTTATTTCTATTCAGCCGTTTCTTAACGAACTTTTCGCATAACTTTCGATAAAGTGAAACAAAAAGACCAAAAATACTGCGAAAAACCTTCGAAACAAATTCAGTTGAAATTAGTTTCTTTGAGTTTAGGCGGCAAATGATGTTAATTAATGAATACGAGTGACGCCATTGGGACTCATCCGAGAGACGACTCGATTACCAAGAAGTCGATCGTCATTAGCATAGATGACGAGTCGGTGTTCGCGATGTGGTTCCTCTCAACACAACTCTTGTGGCGAATTCGCGACAATTAATTACAATTTGAATCAAAATTTAAAATAAGTTTGCACTCCATGTCTGAGTGGCCCAGCAATTGAGTCTGGTTTGCATAAGCGGCCAATTAGTCGAGCTCAATTTGAGCAAGGACATACCTTGGACTGGCCCCGAGGCTCGCAGATTGATATTCAGACATAGATTATGCTTGATTAAATAATTAAAGCCATTAATTGGTTGTGTTTTGTCTGTTAAACACTTATAATGGGAAACGAAAAGAGAAACAAAAAGTTTGACTTAAATTAAGATTATATTTGTATTTCACACAGAATTGAAACCAATTTTTTCTTATTTGCAAAATTGATTTGAAATTTAAATCGAGTCTAAAAGTACTGAACGACAGGATTGAGTTAAAACATTTCATATTAGCTATGATTTGGCGAAATTAATATTCAGTCGAAAGAACCGTATTTTTCTTCTTATTATTTATTCTCAATTTGTAGAAAAAATTGTTTTCAACGAACCAAACATTAAAACGTTGTAATGAATATGTAAATAATATTCGATATGTTGTCATAATTTAAGCGATTAAGACATTTACAAATTATTGCATATATTTTGGCATAAATTTCACATTAAGTCCAACTCAAGAGTCGTCTCAATGTTTGTCAGATCTCTCTCTAAAAGCGATTAATATTTATCTGAAATTTATTTATTAGTCAAACCATTGATATTAATCTTGCATTTTATCTAAAATTCAAATTTTCAAGAGTCAATGATATCTTATATAAAATGTTAGCCAAAAAAACAAATGCGAATTCAATTTGCGAACCGACGGACCGACCAATCGTTCAAATTATACGCAATTCCTATATATATAATTAAATTATTCAAATCGACGAAAAAGTTTTGTTTCTGTTTGTGGTTATCGTGAAAAATGTCTTTCGATTACAAATGTCACAGCAATTCATTGCACTGTCAGTGAATCGAATTAAGGTTTGGTCACTGCGTTTGGTCTCTCATTGTGACGGACCTTAACTTTTTTGAATGAACAGACAGTTTAATCACATTCAGAGCAAAACGACCCCAAATGTCAGGACAGGAGTGATCACTGATCACAATCTGATCTATAGTCAGATTGAAAGCGAATGTCAAACTTTATCGAGTCTTTAATTGATTCGTCGAATTATGAATTAGAATTAACTTTCTTTTAATTTTCTCCATTATTTGAATAGAATATAACGTTTTACTCAATAAGTTATGTTTGTTTCTACACTGGTGTTACACTTGCACTGCGATTCGACAAACAAGGCGAAAAACATTGGCACGTGAGCATGGTCATGTTGTCAATATCAATACAAAACATGGAAGTGATTTTAAAATGACTCTAAACTCAAATGTTTTGCTTTTCAAATATTTATTCACATTCTATAGTGAGTATAAACTTGATAAATTTCGTTAATATACATGGAAACTAATGTTGCTTACCATCAATCAGTACAAATTGCTAGTCTACCGGATATAAAGCCCGGCCACTACCCCGAAGTATTGTCCAAAGGGGTCAATCTTCCCGACTGTGGCCTCAAAAGTCTGCCACAAACTCACGATTTGTTATTCAGTACCAAATGCTTTAAAACAAAACAAGTAAACACTACTTATGTTGAGACGGGATTGTTTGGCAAACATAAGTCAAGCGGACGGCTATATAAAGACATTTTGGCCGAATATGCGGAATCACCTTGGTCGGTTCGCTTGGCACAAAGACTCTTCAGATTCATTACGTTCACCGAATGCACGGGTGTTCTCATATCTTTGGATTGGGTGATAACAGCCGCTCATTGTTACCAGAATTTGTATGGCTCTTTGTGCACCGTTTATACTAATGTTCAAACTTGGTAGTTATCTCCACACTACCAAGATCCACGCGGGCTCCAACCACCGAGGTGGCTATGAGAGGGCAGTGGCCCATCAGTCCCAGTGGTTCCCACATCCGAACTTCACCGGTGATTACGAGACGGCATTCGTGTGGGACATCGCTCTCATCAAACTGGACGACAGGTTCACTCAAATGGTCCACAAATTGCATTACAGGATTAATCCGGTTTGCTTGCCGACGCCTGACCGCGTCAATTGGCACCGGCAAGAAGATGCCACTTTTTTCGGTTGGGGACTGATTCACGATGAAAGTGCCTGGCTTGTTAAAGAGAAGATACCCGGCCTTTTACGAAGGGGAGAGTTCTATTTGCAACCGATGAAGGACTGCTATAGCGGTCGGATGCTCTGTCACCGCAGATATAACTCGGAGTTTCCCGGTCTTTGCTCGGTATCAGACATTAGTGTTTCTGGAAATTTCAATATTTTATTCTACATTGTATCTGAAGGGTGACTCTGGCGGTGGTTTGGTTCAGTACACCGATGACTCGCGAGACAGAGCTGTTCTCATTGGTATTGGCATTGGAAGTTGGAATCGCGACGGCACTGACAGTTGCAGTAATGATATACTCGTCAACGCGTTTATTCCAATCGCCAAACATTTGGATTGGATTTTGAAGACAATTAAAGATAATTAATTAATTTATACGACTATGGCAGTGATTGCCTGATGTATCCTGATTACTAATCAGTGATTACCAGTGTTTTCGCACTCATACGTAATCTTTATTGGCTCGCTCTGGGTTTTTGGTCTAATTTCTGCTAAATTATTTT
>JAQGBE010001284.1:0-11795 GCA_034698225.1 Scheloribates latipes | reverse complement strand
AAATTGGCCAACCCTAACAACCCTAGTAGGTACGGAGCGGTGAAATGGAAGATTACAAGCCCTCCTCTCGCCTTGATTGAATTAGAATTAGTTTAAATAAATAGCTAAATAGAAAACAGGAAAACCGTAATCGTAATCGTTGTTCGAGTGCACTGCAAATGAGTGAAATGTGCCAACGCGTTGCCCAAAAGAGCAACCTGCTCATTCAGCTCATTCAGCGTCATTCATACACCAATTCGCTCGGCCTTTCTTGTCATAGGACTCCGATAACTAACACAACATAATCGATACCACTCTTAATTCGCATTAAAAATTCATTTTTCTCTGAATTAAGTGAAAATTTATACCTTTATATGATTTATACATTAAATTTATTATCACTTAAATGGAAAAAATATGATTCGTATGTATCGTAAGATTGGAGTGAATTATTTGGAAATTATTCTCTGTTTTTCGTGTTTTGTCTTATAGATTGGTTCGAATTTAGCAACAATTTAGCAACTAGGTGTCTTTTTCTTGTTTCGCTTGTGTGTCGAGTTCGATCAAGATACTGTGTTGGGCTCGTCCGACCATAAATTGGTCTGGTATCAATGATTTTAATTGGCATTAACCATGCTTAATGGCCGTATTAATGCTCTAATTAGTGCCTTTCGTTTCCGTTACCGATAATTTGCGAATCTTATAGATTTGCTATCAATTAATATTAGGCTTATCTCTGCAAACGTAAAGCCAGTCGACTGTGTGTAGGATAACCTCATCTTAATTATCGGTTGTGAGCGGCGAACACACCGTCTCTTCGCTTATGTAGAGGTGAATCAGATTATAGTTTATTATGAAGTTTAACTAAAAGTTTAGAGATTGGTATCAATCGCGACATAAATGTATTCTGGCGTTTGGAAAAACAATTTTTCATCCAAAAAACTGTCCTAGTTAGTTCGTACTGCTGTTCAGATTATGTAAACAGTATTTAGAAATCGAGTTTAGAAATCTTTGCGAATCATAATATAATTCTTTATTTCTATGGCTAATGTTTTGAGTGTTGGCTCAGAATTGTGTGCAAAAGTGACACAATTAGAGGCCAGTTATGAATCGCAAGCAATTCATTGCAAATTCCGAGCACTCGATACACAACACCAACAGATTTTTCGCTGAGAACACAGATTTGCCATTCATTTTGGAAATATCGTGCAAAACATTTGTATGCCTTTTACCATAAATTAAAAGGACTTTCGATTTAATTTGAAAATAATTAGCGAGCACTTTTTTCTCCCTATCCAATGATTTGCGCGCCTACTCTAGCAACACATAAAGACCTTGTTGTGTCGGCTTAAAGAGCGTTACAATTTTCTAACCATCGATTCAATGATACCTTTCATACACAACAATCACCAATCGATTTGGGATTCGGTTCTGCAGTTAAGGCAATGCAGTCGTATGTTTCGATTAAAGAGTTGGAGAGACCAAGAATGCAAATCATTCGTAACGTGTGCTGAAGAGGAAGTCATTATACGATATCTTATAGATTGTAATCGATATTTAATTTAGCAAACAATCAATTCTTTCGAATTTCCATTTCGCGATTTTTTCTGAACAAAAGCATAGAATTTAATGCGAATTTTCTCAACAGTTATATTACAAGTCGAAGGTTTTCCTCTGACTCTGTGGACTGAACTGCCGGACACACTCTCAGACCAATTAACGGTGAGAACTGATTTCCGAAGGTTCGGAACTCACTCTTGTTGTTCGTCACCGTCTGATCTGATTATTAATTATCTATAAAATGTTCGCTTCATTTCATTGTGAGCTCATTTGCCAACATTAATAATGTACTATTCATTGCGTCAATAAATAAAAATATTTAGAAAAACGAAAATATTTTTCGCTCATTTTTCTTATTCTATAGATTCGTGCCATTCATTCAGTAGAGGAAATGCAAACATAAGAAAAAACTATTTGTTCAGTTCGTTAGCCTTTTCTTTGACGGATTTGAGCTTTGATTATGATTTCGAGTCAACAATTTGTTAAATATTTTAATTTAGTCGGTGGAGAGGCCTCACAAAAAAAAAACTATTACCTTTATTAATTGGTATTTACATGGAGTCTAAGATAATATTTATGTTTTGTCAGTGGTTATCATTTTTAGGAGTTGAAATTTATTAGTAAACAAGGCAGATTCAATTTATTAGCTTGGGACGAGCAAATAATTCATTATGTATGCCATGTCTCGTATTATTTGAGCCAATATGATACCACTAAATATTATGCCGACTCATTAGCACAGCACAGCTATGAGCTGAGTAATAGTGAGCAAGCTCAAACCACTCGAATCAGTCAAATGAGAACTCCTTCGCAACTGAAATCCAAATTCGAGTCATGATTCTCATGGATTGGTTATAGAATTTTGGATATAATTTGTCGGAAAACAGAGAGAAAAGTGTGTTATGTGTGAGACATAACCAAAATCTAAACCTAAGAGAATGGTATGATTTGTGCGATTAATTCAGTGCAACCTTATTATTAGGAGCAATAAGGCTATGCAATGGTTAGCAATGGTTACGAATGGCCATCAAAGGCATCAAAGGCTTAGCCTTTTCTTCTCTGATGGTTGAATAGCCCGCGGAATAAGATTTAAGACATAATAAGACTAATTTTCATATAAAATTATACATGTTATACATAAAAAATCATTAGGTTTTCTGTGCGTATAATAAGGCCTAAGAAAAAGTAGAAAGATTTTTATTTGAATAATTGGTGTTCCAATAAAATTAAAGCATCGCTTATGCACTCCATTAGGAGTAATCAAATCCATTCACATCTCTCGGGTCAAGCATTTGGAGAAACAAGTTTTGGGCTAATAATAAATGTGAGCCATTAGTTCACAACTGGGCTCAAGGCCTCAATTCAATACACATTTTCTTTCTCTTTATTTTTTATTAACAATTTATTTATGTTTTATACCAATTCTATGGCGATTGGACTCAAAAAAGTTATTTTCGTTAAAAATAACATAACATTGAAATATATATTATCTAATTATCATAATTGGCATTCTTGTGCCAGAATATCGCACTGAACCGCATGACCGCCACAACTGCTATAACTGCCAGCACTAACCGATCCGCACAATTGAATTCGTGATCAAAAACCACTATTAACTCAGAGTCTGAGCGCAATAACAGCCTATCGTTTGCACAACAAATTATTAATTCTCTGCTATTTTCTAAATCAATGTTCGAGACATCAGTTGTGATATTAAATTTATTTAAATTATGCCTCCGATTACTGTCTGAACGGCGAACAAGAATTTTGCGCTTCATTTGGATCAACAGAGAGAATGGCATTCCTTGAGATGCTCTGCCACTCAACTGTTGGCTTACATCAGAGTCGCTATTGTTGTGCGAAATTGAATCAAATTTGAATACTATATAAGTGTGTGTTTGGGCAGACATTTAGCTACACTTAGATGACGATCACATCCACGGCTCGCCGATCAGTGTCTCGGCGGGAACAGAACCACAGCTAATCTTCTGCTATTGTTTCGCTGACAGACGCTCGAGATTTGTGGCGAACGTCATTTGGTGATTGTGTTGGGCACCAGCACCAGCACCAGCACCGGCGAGTGCCTTGCATATTTGATAGCTAATTCCACAATAAATCCATTTCTCACTGTATTATTTCAATGATAGATGACTAATCCTTACTTGCAAAACAGAGCGGACATGTGCCAGGAATGTGTAATCAGGTTCTTAATTCAATTTAAATTAATATAATATTCTTGGGACTCAAGAGAAACGTTTTTGACCGGAATTACCAGACATTGAATGCAAGAAGAAGTGGTAAAGCAATGCAAGAATTACATGCAAATGCGATGCCATATAATTAGTGGCGCACAACACACATAACACTCGACTTGTGTGCACTCGTTTCGATGCCAGACATGACCAGAGGTTCCTATTCTTCTCCAGACACTAATGAACGGCAATACAGCTCTAGCTCTAGCACTCAGGCACTCTAATAGTTATGCACATTATCTCATAGATCCGTATTTATAATTTTTATAATTTTAATTCTAATGAGCATTTCGTCAAAACATTTCAGACCTGAGGACCAGTGCGGAGGCACTGCCTATCCATCCCTGGCTTAGGAGGCCTTCGATTCTTTAGAAGCCCTTTGAATACAAGGAACCGATTGAGCGAATGATTGGGAGAGAAGAAAGAAATGCAATGATTAATAGCATTAAATGCTAAACACTTGAGTAATATTGCGATTAAATGCTAAATACTCGGCGCTACTAATGATCGGCTCTCAGCTCTGCATCCCTGCATCCCTGCCCTTGCAATGCTCTCTCATTGGCGCTATTCGTTCACTGAATTGTGTTTATGGCTCTCCTAACTAACAATTTAAAGTAATTTATCTGCTCAGCCAATACTCTACCAGTTTATTACCCTGCTATTATATTTCCTGTTTATATTAATTGTTTTTCCAATTTCTTGCAACTTTTCTCTTGTTTTTGATACCAATTTTCTTATCGATATTTCATTTGCCGATCAAATGAAGTTTACGCCAAGATATCGATGGAGTGCTCGATCGGATCGGAATCTAATCGGAGCCAAATCGTGGCCAACATCTCAAAGCAACCGAAAATTTATATTTTTCTTTATATCTTTTCTTCTCTCTCACAGTCTTATTATTAAAAACCGGAGTCAAGGTTTGCATTTATTATAAGGTATGCGCGCATAAGAAATCTTATTATTTCTCATATCGAATGTTAATTTCGAAGCCCATGAAGAAAAAATTTATGACTTTTAATAACAATATGTATTAAAGGGTATATTATTTTTAGCTAAGAATCGTCTGAGTCGTCAAACAAACCAGAATTAATTCACTTTTTGTTCGTATAGTAAATTTTCTCATTGTTTGCCCACTATATTGAGTGAAACGCCCGGATCTGATTTATTTTTATTAATTATAATAATAATTCTCTATATGTATGGTAAGTTTGCCAATGTTGGCGAGGGAGGGGTCACCACCACTGCAACGATCCGATTGTATTGATTTGTGATAAACGACTACTAGTATTATCATTTGCTCAACAATTATCATCCAAATAATTACTTTTTGTGTTATTCTGTAAATCATAATTAACGAGCTCATCAACGTTTTTAGATTAAGCCACCAGATATACAATTATTTCTCCCTGAACCATCCCATAAAAGACATACCACAATCTTATGATTAAACTTCAATTTCTAGCAAATATCTCATAAACTATTCTGGATTTCATACTAATGCAGACAAAAATCAGCTTGGTGATAATTTGAGACAATCGCGAAGACGAAGATTTTCTCAATTAACTCGAAGAAGAGTCCGAATACGAGAAAATGGTTAATAAAATCGAATTTATTAACAATAGAGAACGAAGTGAACAATAAGAGCGTTAGATAACGACTGACAGAGAATTTCGAATAATTGGCGAAATCATAACGAAAGGAAATGTTTGTAATAATATTTACAAACAAAGAAACATGAATATCCATTATAATTAGATAAATTGCGCCAAGATGTTCTAATCTTTCGCTCAAGAGTAGGCCAACCCATACCCGTACCCATACCTCGCTTGACGTGTGTCAACCCTGTTATAGACACGTTGTCGTTATGTTCGCATATTATAGACATTAAGAGAGTTGCGGATCGGAATCACACGAATGTCTATCAAGAGGTCAGTCACACATCCCGTCCGGCGCTGAAGTTCACGATCAGAGCCATTAGATGTGTGAGCAATGGCTGCACTGAATCATTCACTTTTGCGTTAATTATCGCTTCGAGTATTCGAACTCAAACTTATCAGAGAATAAGTTCGAGTAAAATAAAATCAAAAAATCTGTAATTCTGATTTTCAGGGCCGAGCAGATCGGCGTAAGGCTCAAGATCTTGTCCAGATAACATTTCTAAAATAGTATCTGGCTGCTAAATAAAATTGTCTGATTCATAACAGTGATGGATAGATAGGGAGCGCAGAGACAGCGACGCATCGCTGACTCTATTGATAAGATCGGAAACGACTTTAAATTCCGACGATATTTACGAATCCGTTTGAATGCGATGTCGAGTGTAATGCGATTCGCGGTTAGTCTCGGATTCGTATGAATTGTAAAACACATAAATTAGACAATAATAGCTTTAGCAGGCAATTAGCCGAGACATGCTAGTGCTCGGCTAGCCAGGTGCTACATTGAATGTGCCCGATTGCGTTGTGCACAATAAATAAATAAATTAATTTAAATGTATTGTTCGCTTAAATATTAATATAGCAATAATTAGTCGAGAAATGGAAAGCATTTACATATAAAAAGTTATTTTTAGACCTCTTTTTGTTTGGTTTAAAAAAATCAACAAAAGTTTTGTTTTATAATAAATTCAACGAATAACTAGTTGTGAATAGTTGTGGCCAAAAAGGAACGGCTATTGAGTAGTCGTTTTGATTCCACGTTATTTCTTAGCGATCGGCTCTCAAAATATTTTGCACTCACGGGTCGACGACTTTTAATCAGATATGAATTGCATTCTTAAATAACTGGCACATAGTTTGGTAGCGCTCTGGCAGTGGTCGCCAAAGCAGTGGCCGTACGGCTCGCCATCAGTGGGTATGGCATCCGGTAATTGCTTTGTTGTATCGTTAGAACAGATTAAACATTAAATATTGAATTGAAATAATGTAAATGTAAATGCAAATAGATCAAATAAATAATATATCAATTTGAAATATGATCGGATGGCAAGAGCAGGCAGAGTCAGCTCCTATTCGCGATATTCTATAATTAGCTTTCAATTTGAATAAGTTAATAAGATGACCTGTGTAATCACACTTATTTTTATCGACTCCAGTTTGTAAATCAAATATTTTAGAGAATAATTTTTGTCGATAATAATCTGGTTTAGTTAGAAATTAATGACCTTAATCAGCAATTTTTAGCCATACCCTCGACCTCTCTCTTCCAATACTTTTGGTGGTTTCGGAACGCGTTTTGCCGACCGCTCGCCCTCTATATGCCAACACTATCACTACAACTTTGCCTCGCTCTTTGTCAACAGTTTCTGATCATCAATATAACCAAGAATAACGAGCTTGATAAACAATTGTTTGTATACCTGGCAGTTTATTTATAATATATTTTGATAAAGTTAACATATTGGAAATGACCAAGATGCATTTAGACGCCGTCCAACTTGTAAGTTTCGATATCGTCTTTAACTGTCGCCAAATTCTCTTTCCTCCTTCTGGCGAACGCACTATTGTCACCTTTAATATTCTTCCTGGCATTCTTTATTCTGTGTCTGCTTTCTGTTCTTATCCTCTCCTTCTTTAGTTTGCCTTTGATCTCGTCGGGAGTGAAAGTCGTGGCCACTGTCGAGAGGGGACCTCTGAAGCTGGAGTCGTTGTCATCCGACTCGTTATCGTTATCGTTATCTTTATCTTCTTTACGACTCACTCGTATGCTTTCAAACTCATTCGTTAGACTACTTTCAACATTTGCTTTTATCTCTTCTGTGGCTCTATTTTCTGTTGATTTGTCGATATTCTCATCGTTTGACTCTTCTTTAGATTCTTCCTCGACTTCCGATTCTGTTTCATCGTGCTCTTGGTCTTCATCATCAAAACTAATATCTTTTGGTATCTCGTGCTTTGTTTCTGTCTCTTTGTCGATCACTTCGAAACAAGGAATAAAATCCGATTCATATCCGAATCGTTTGGCGAAGAAGTCGACCACACAATTGACATCTCGATCGAAATACGTTTGCGCTGACGAGTGGTATATCGATATCATTTGCGGGAAGTCTATTAGAATCGGTTCCATTGAGTCCGTCTTCACCAATAGGTTGAACTCATTGAAGTCGCCGTGGATTACACCGAAATCATTGGCCAGTCTTATGATTAGATTCATTAGCTTTTCGTAAAGCACTTCGACGTCTGCTCTATTCTCGATGTCATCTTTGGTCAAGTGATTCATTAGGATGCCATCAATCAGTTCCATTACAAGACAGTGGCGGTTGCAGTCAATTGGTTCGGGAATCGGGATTTTGTTGTCGTAGAGCAGTTTCATAAACGCCAGTTCCCTCTTAGCGGCCAATCGCGACAAATACATCCAATTTGTTTTGTGTCCACTCTTCTGATAGTCTCTTTTGGTGGACACAGTTCTGAAACAGGTTCGGCCCAATCGATGCAATTTGACGGCGAAAGGTCTGTCCTCTTCGTTGGCGCCCACATAGACATCGCTTTCCTTTCCGACGCCGATCTGATTGCCGATACTCGTGAGGACTCCGCGATTGGACAAGACGTTGAGGGCCAAGAAGTCGTAGCCCTTATACGTGAGTCGGTAGCCGTCGTATCGGTTGCCCCTCTCGTAGGACAACAACTTGTTTTGAGTCAATTTCATCAGCACTTTGGCCATATTGCCGATCCGTATGCCCGATATCGAGTTGATCAGCGCTTTGGGCACCAGTTGGTGGTTCTTCATACCCATCTCGACGGAGGTCAGCACTCGGACCTCGTCGGGAGTCATGTACCGAATCAGCGTTACGTCTAGTTTCACCATTTCGTGGCCACTTGTGGTCAATGCGGTCGACACGTGATTGCTAGCGATGTCAACACAAACCACGGATTGGATTGCGTTCAGCGCTGACAGCAATTACGGCATCGCTTGTGAGGCACACGGACTGAGACAGAGACTGAGACTATGATTGCTGTCCATAGAGTTCGCCAAAGAAGCCGTGACTAGTTCTTTGACTAACCAGGTCTTCGTGATTGGTTAAATTAGGTATATTAGGCCAATATAATACATATTTTAATACAATTAACAAGATTCTTTTGTTGTTCATTGAGATTGACATATAAAACAAACAGTGATTATTCAACGATTTGTGTGTCATTTAGTTATTACCTGGTTCATTTTGTCATTTAACTCGTTGGCATACATTTGAATTGAATTATAATGCAAAGATATAATCATGGCAAATAAATGCAAATTTTATGCTTCAGTTCAATTGAATAGAATCGAGCTATTGAGTAGTAGCCGACCAACTAACCAGGTTATACCAGGTTATATTGCGTTATTGCATAATGATTGCAGTGATTTGACGACAAAACCGAACATTTTGTTGCATAATATCTCGCATACGAACGGTTTAAAAACAAATCAAAGTGTAGTTATCTAATCAAACTATGATTGCCGTGTTAATTGGGTATTAATCAAATATCGACATAATTCAAAATCGCCAGGCTAATATACAATTGAATGCGGAATTCAATAACTAATTGCTAGTAGCACCCAATTTTTAGTTTTTAGTTTATTTTTAGTTTATTTTTAGTTTTTATAATTCTAATTGATAACTAATTCTGGTGATAATCCTCTATCTGCTGACTTGATAAGATTGATCAGCCAAATGAATTAATTACAGGAGCTTGTTCATCTAATTAACTCTTGTCTATTTTAAATTAAATTAATTAACAGCAATTTGAAATCAAAATTACCATAAAATGGAATTTAATTAAAGTTTTATCGATCCCTTGGCAGAGAAGGACCACAAGAGTTGCTGCACTTTGTGTCACCTCTTGAGGTCATTAATGGAGTCAAAACGATTCGACTTTCCTTTCGGTTCGTATTTGAAAAATTGATTGCCAGTGAACTGGCATTGGTTTGGCACCAATTGCCCCATCAATGCGCCATTAGTGCACCAAGGGCCATTTCTCTGGTGGCCAAGCCCATCAGTCAGCTAATTGCACAATCGATAATTCGATTACAGTTGACTCGGCTTGGCAATCAGCATGATAAATTCACTCAGTGTTGACCTGACTCGGTATTTGCATAATTAAAATAACACAGATGCGCCTATGCCTATGCAACTTGCAACTTGAAGGAACATTATTATCGTTGCCGTTATCTCATGAATGGTCAGAGATTTCCATCGATAGCGATGAGAGTTAATAACGATTCCATCGATTAATGAAATAAAACTTTTGTTTGTATTTCTTTCTCATTATTCGAATCCATGCGATTTTATCAGTCCATAAATTGAGCAGAAACATTCCAAACGAGTTCAAAATAAATTTAAATGATCAAGCAAAGTATTAAACGCCGATTGGCTCGAGCGGAGCCCAAACAAGAAGAGTCAATCGGAGCCGTGTTTACCTTTGAGGTAACTTTTTGTTGGCAAAAAGGGCTCAAAACAGATGATTAGCTGAGAATTTGGTCGATCGTCGATCGGCTATCGTTGCTGTGTTTATCGTAGTGTAGATGAATGGCTGGGCTATTGTGTGCTTAGAGTCGAATACCAGCCCAACCTGTTTGCCATAAATCCGATTCAATGAACATTTCATATTCCGAACTAATGTTTCATTTGATGTCAATTTCCTCGTTCGGTTTGGTCGGGCTTTGGCGGACATCACTCGAGTCTAATCGAAATCAAATGAAACTTTGAATATAGCGTTCGTAATGTCATTAATCATGTGTTGTCGGTCCGAATGCACGGCTCATACAAATTGATTATACGGTTAGCGAATCAAAGAGCGCTTCACACTAATAATTATGTTGTGGACCATCCTGGTCCTGGTCCTTACCTGCTCCTACCTGCTCCTTATATACATTTTTTATTGACAGCGCACATATTCGCCGACCATTTCATATGATTCTCATATAATTTTTCCATGTGAAAATTCTTATTCATTCGAGAAATGATTTTTCTTCGTCATTATAGACGAGAATTTCGCAAAATTTTTCTCTTCAATCAAATGCTTATGTTTTTTGAAACGACTCTAAGTCTTAAGGAAATGGCTTTACGTCTCTGTCGGATGGCATCGGCATTGAAGTCATTGCTCGGCTCCGAAAGCAATAAAATTTGAATTTAACTCTTATTATTAGCCAATAATTTATTACTTAATTATATTTAAGTTATTTTTTCGAAGAGAATAAAAAAATTCAATATTCAATAAACCGAGCGGACAGTGGTTATGCTCTAAGGGATCGCTGCACAGAACAGCATCAGATAATCCAATACAAGTTGTGCAAGGCAAAAAAATGCAGAATTACGATGTGTTCAAAAGATATATTATTGATTAACTAGCTTTTGCTGATTTTGTTTTTGGGTTTATAGCTGTCCCTTGGCCTAAAATAAAGAGTTGTGATGTACTATTGCGATAACAAGTGACTCGACTGAGCCGAGAGAGTGCTTAATTCGAATCTGCGAGCCATACAACTCTTGATTTTCACGTTACATAAATTTAGTCATTAGCTAGTTCAGTTGAGTTGAGTCTGGAAATGCTAAATTTGACTTAAAATTGAGTGAATTCGCTCCGAGCAGTGCTTTTAATGGTCTGTGGGATGTGTTTGGTCATAAAGCACATGAGGCAGGTCTGACCCGACCGAACCCATACGGCAGACCCCATCCCAAGTCGTCGCCGGATTAAACTTGGAGAACAACAATAACTATAATACTACTAAACAGAAATAAAACACTTGTTTAACACTTGTTATTAATTTCTCGAATGATATATAACTAAATGTTTTTGAAATAAAGGAAATATTTGAGAGTTTTTATTAAATATTATGATTGAAGTGAAATAAAGCTTAAAAGTAATTAAATTAAATAAAAGTTGTGAATAACTATTACTCGTCGTTAATAACAATTATCATTCAATTCTATCGAAATAGAAGGAGCGGCGGACAGAGGGTCTCAGCGCCGATGACTCAGAACGGGTCAGTGGACTCCTCGCGTGCGGTGCCGAAGAGGAAGGGCTAGAG
>JAQGBE010001283.1:0-11796 GCA_034698225.1 Scheloribates latipes | reverse complement strand
CCACCAGATAGTCGTCGATCGGTTTATTCAGTTCCGACTCATACTTCTTGATATACCTGCAGAGCTGTCGATGCGATTTGTCGACCGCACTCTTGACTGACCAGAAGTTGCGGTCACTCCACTTCGCGATCTTCACAAACTCTTTCACTTCTTTTTCGATTGGTTTGCGAACTGAAGTCAAAGCGGTTTCAATGTTAGCCACGAATTGGTTGTAAAAGTGGTACAAATTGTTGAGACTAATGAACAGATAATTGGTGTTTGGCTTCTCTCTGATGGACAGCACGTGATATGTAAAGACTCTCAAAAGACTGATCCGAACTTTGAATTCACCCAATTTTGAGCCTTCGATAAACTTTTTGATAGAAACGACAAATTCTTTCAAGTCTTCGTGATTGCAGTCATCGATGGACTTATTTTCGACCAAAGAACTAATGGTTAGGTATAAGTGAAACCAAAACTTATTTCTCTGTTTTTCTTCGATTTTGCGATTAACAGAGTCGAGACATTCGGACCAATAGTTTAACTCGAGTTTTCTCCAACTGATCACCAGTTGAGTGATTTGGTTGAGATGCTCGGACAGACTGATCCCTCGGTGCGCAATCAGCTGCCAGTCTTGTGCCGCCTGAAGCACAACCTCCAGACCTGTGGCCAACTTTATGAGCGGCTCTTTAGTATCCAATTCGAGGATAGTTTTGATGATCTTCAGCAGTTTGGTCAGTGACGGGTGATTCTCGAATTGGGGCAATAAATCGGTTATTATTTTTCTTTCGAGTGATTCCAATATTTTAAAGCAGTTATTGATTTCACGGAGCGATGAGTTGTGGTATATATTGAAAGATTGGTCACAACTGTTGGCTTCGATCGAAGCGATCGCTTCATTGGTGGCAATCAATTGGCCGGCGATTAGTTGGCTGTCGATCGTTGAGTCGACAAATATTGCCAACGATTTCAGTATTTGATTGATAACAGAATTTCGCAAAATATAAGATTTTCTAAAATTTGGAACATTTTCTTGATTTCTAGTGATTGGATCAATAATTCGATAATGAATGTCAATTATGTCGGAAGTGATGTCCTTTTCCGAAGATATTTCGATTAATTTGATGTCTTGACTGTCTTCGGGAGTCATGTCTGTAATGAACTCACTGTAGTGGTTGTGATACGTCGGGAAAGTCTTTTCCAACATCTTTCTGTCCATCTCTTCTTCCGAGAGCTCCGATTCATGCGCTTTGGTTTTGAACTCGAAGAGCGCCTCGTCTTCCAGTCGTTTCGTTTCTTCTGCTTCTCTCAACTTTTGCCAACATTTAACGAATGCATTGAATATTTTGAATGAATCGTTGAGAAGAGAATCACTAAAACTGAGAGTCATTTGGTTCTGGATTTCGAGTAAAGCAGATCTCATAAGAGAGGAAATGTTTGCCTCGAAGTTTGTTTTGGAAATATTAGACAATTGAGTGAATTTTGCGATCGTTTGCGAATCACATAAATAATTGGCGACAAAAGACGGAGAATTTGTGTGACAAAAGTCAATAACTATTTCCAAGTCTCGATTCAAATCCGAAACTGAATTGAATTTAAGTTCATTGACAACGAATTTCTGTTGTTTGAGGAGAAGAGTAGCGCTTTTGAAGCCTTTGAGCAGAAGAGAGACTCCGATGAGAAACAGATTCGTTAAATCTTTATATAATATGTAATTCGATTGGATTTTGGCGATGAATGCACTGACGGATGTCTCCAAGTTTATCAATTCATTAATCAATGTCTGACCAGTTTTGTCATTCGGTCCCTCATTTCGATATGAATTGATTAATCTTTTGATGAAATTTTCAATTGTTTTTCGATCGACAACTGTATTGAGAAAGTGATTGCAATCGGCTTTCATTGAGAAGTACTCTTTAGCCGACGAACGATAAGTCAAATTCGATTCATATTTAAGGATTTTTATCTCCAGTTTGGCTTTTCTTCTGACCAACTCTTGGATCAAAGGATGACTGGACTTATCAACCGATGCGTCTTTGGATTTGATGACAGAGAGGAGAGTTCTGGCAGTGATTTCGGTGTTTATAAGTTTCAAATCCATTAAATAGTGATTGAGTTTGCATTTGTTTCGTTCGATTGGATCGATTGAAAAGGTCGGACACAAGAGATGACTTGAGATAAGACCAACAAATATTGAGACAATACTGTTGGCAAACGTGTCTTTTGGAGTTTGGATCAGATGTGATGTCTCGTTGATTAAGTCATTCAAAGTGTCACTTTTGACAGTCAACGAAGTCTTCTTTACGGGAGAACACATCGAAAGGTTAGCGACAATACTGGAGAACCAGTTTGTGGCCAATTGGAAGTGAAGACTTGAAAGCGATTTGTCCGACAAATTGGATATTTTGCAGAAATTCAAAGTCAAAAACTGTCTTAAACTCAAAAGTTTTGATATTTTTGAATTCAATAAACCGATTGAATTGTGTTTATCGGACAACATATGACTGGAGATCAAAGATATCGAAGCAATCGATTCGGAGCTCATTTGCAACAACTTTTCGTCCAAAATATTTAAGACATTGTCGTTTTGCCAGTGATTGTAATCATAAGACAAATGCGTTAATAGATTTTCGATTCTCATATAGCGGTCGTAATCGAGTAAATGTTGAAGAATCAGATCACTCGATAAGTGGTCAATATTTTTGGCCACAATAAGACACGAGATGTGAATTGGACTCAAAGATAGATTTTTGGTTTCAATTAATTTGATGTATCGTTCGATAAAATCACTCGTTTTGTGGTTCAAGTAATCGATTTCGGAGTAGAAAAACGAAAAGAGAATCAAAGGTTGGAATTGAATGCTCGCCACAGACTCTCTCCGTTCAATCACTTCCAAGTCTACGATGTCTTCGCAATCGATTACACTTTTGATTTGATTTTGAAGTTTTTGTTCGATATATGAAATATCTTTTTCGATGTGTTCTCGATTGTATTGACCGGAGATTATAGAAGTGATGTTTTGTGATATCAATAATAAACAATCTTTGAGTGCATTCCAATTCATCAGTTGATTGGATCTGTAGATGTCATCAATCAGTTTGCTGTAAGAGATGAACAGTTGAGCCGATTCTTCGTTCTTCACTATTAGACTGTTTTTATTCAAAGAGTAGATAAGTTTTTGCTTTTTCTGATCACATTCTAAGGCATCGATTTTGAGCATTTGGTTGAGTGAAGAGATGCTGTCACTGATGTCGACGTTCAAAAAGCTCTGTAATATAGACAACGATTTTTCGTTTGTCAGAACCCAAAGAACGATAAACTTGTCGACAATGAATTGGTTCAGAAGTTCTCTTTTGGTCGACTTTTGTTCGCAGACAGACAGCAACTGATGAAACCAAAGAAGAATATCTCTCAGAAGCATAAAGTCGTCGTTTGTCGGACACAAATCCAATGATCTTTGAATCAATTTGTCGTTAATTTCGTTGATTATGTCATGAATGACAACAAAAACTTTTGGACACGAGTTTCGACTGATTTTGTTGTTTATGATATCGGAAGCGATTGAATAGAAGCTGACATCAGAATCACAATCACTTTGATTGACTTGATTTCGATTAGACATTAATTGATTCCAAAACATGTTAACTGAATATCGATTGATGTAATTCTCGATCAGTTGGACATCAATATTAAGACTTTTGTTCAAATTTGAGAATAAATTCCAAACATTTGGCGAATCTCTTAAATCGATTGGGAATTCAAATAAAATGCTTCTTTCGATTGCTTTTTGGGCCACTTTTCCAACACTCTCTTCAATTTGTTTCACTAATTTAGAACTGCTTTCGAAACCTTTGGTAAACAATTGCTTCAAAAGAAATTCACGAATAGAATAGTCTTTTAGTGAACTTCTTTCTAAATAAATCCTCAAAGCCGTCGAATTTTGACAAATCCAGTCATCGATAAGTAAATTATTTTTATAATTGTCGATTTGGTCCAAAAGAAGAGAGTCGTGAAGAGCACAAGAAGTGATTGCATCGCGTTTGAAATTATTGAGACAAATAGTTTTGTTAGTTTTAAGGCTACTATTGGTTGCAATTGAAAGGTTCAACTCGTAATCGATTGATGTTTTGCTGAAATTAGTCACAAACTGATTGACAGTGTATTGCGAGTCAAATCCATTTTGTAGTTGAAAGATAAAACTTTGGACACATTTGTTGAAATGTGAAAAATTGATGGATTCGTTTTGGTCAGTGTGTCGGTCGAAGAAACCGATGAAGAATTGAGAAATAATATCGCTTTCAATCAAACTATTCAATTGTCTATTGAAATCTTTTCGCGAACCAATGGCAGACATATTGATTTCGATGCCTCTGTTTCTCATGGCTCGGGAGAGCTCACCGTTTATCGGGTCCATCGACAGGATTAGTCTGAAGTCTGGATGCGGTCGTATTGCAGTCAACTGGCCATCGATGCAACCCTTCTCGTTGATTGTCAGCTCTCCGTCGGGTTCGAGCAAAGGGTTCAATCTGTCCAACACTGCAGCGCTGCAGAGGTTTGCGTTGTCTATCAGAAGCCATTGGCCACAAGTGATCGCTCGGATGAGGATTGAGTCGCGCCATTCAAACGAACCGTTGAATTGACTCGCATTCCGATAATTGTCTTTCAATTCATTGATTTTGTGTTTCATTTCGCCGACGATATCAATATTCAAGTGATTGAGTTCAGACAAGTGGTTCACAATTTGGTGCAAAAGTCTCAGTCTTTCTAAACAGTTATCATCGGATGTCTGATCAGAATTGCTTAGAACTTGAATTTCAAACCACAATCTCATAATCCTTTTGATCGAATCGTCGATTAATAAACTCTGGAAAGTGACGGCACATAAGTCGAAAACCGATTCTTCTAGTCGAGTCAATTTGTGTGACAGGTCTTTCTGCTCGAAGCCGCCCAAGAGGTCCATTGTATCCATTTCTGCGTTGACGGCCAATATTGTCAGCTTATGTCCGGTGAGGTCTGCGAGCATCTGAACGGCACTCGTCTTACCGACGCCCGACTCGCCGATCAATATCGACAACCAATTCATTTCAATGCATTTCAACAATGATTGCAAACATTCTTTTTGTGCTTCAAATATATTAAAATTCTTCAATTCTGAGCTCAAACTTCTGCGACGTTTCAGAAATGAGTGTCCGATTTGAAGATAACTGTCAGTAATTTGTATATCAATTTCATCACAATTTACGGAACAATCAAAATATTTATCACAAATCGATCGCATTTTAGTCCTGTCTTCAAGAGTTCTCATTTTGTTGACATACAAAAAGTTGACAAACTTTTCAGGTCTGAAGGCTTCAGTGTCTGAGACGTTGTGAGTGACCACTTGTGCCCAACGGATCAGTTCTCTGAGATTGAACTCCCAGGGACTGCCCTTTTGAGCGAACTGTCTGTTCAGAACAATTTCGTGCATCACTTCGTTGTTGAAGTCAACCATTTGTTTGATCACAGATTGTCTGATATTTGGAAACAAATGCGAGAGAATAAACACATAGTCGTCGGTCGAAAAGCTTTCCATATAGACATTGGTGAATCTGTTGAGGAACGATCTTGGCAAACCTTTACGGGCACCGCCTTCCGAGTGCGGGTTTTGAGTGGCGAATATTCTAGTGTTGGCTTTGCTCACATTGAAAGTCTTGTTCAGTTCGGGAATGAATATTTCGCTTCTGTGGTCGAGACATGCATTGAGACCCTCGAGGACTGACTGCGAGGCCAGATTCAGTTCGTCCAATACGATCCAAGTGTAGTCGCTTTTGAGGGCCTGGAGGAGAGGTCCGTCTCGGAATGAGAACTTGCCGGCAGAGTTGTGTCCCTCGACAGGCAGGTCAGCACCAAAAAGATCGCTTATGTCTGTCTGTTCGGACAAATTGATTCGAATCAAGCGATGACCAGAAGCTGTGGCCAACGCCTGAACAAGAGTTGTTTTGCCGACGCCAGGCATTCCCTCCAGAAGTATCGGTTTCGGTAAATTGAGAGCTCTTAACACTCGCAACACATTTGTCTGAACAGTGGGACTCTTCCACTCATAGAGACTGTCAGTCGTGGTCAGTGTTTGCGGTCCTTTTGTCAAATAGAAGGGTTCGATTGAAAAGTATTTGGAGTCGTCTAATGATATGTCTAAATATTGACGGTCAGAGATATGGAGCCTTTTGGCTAATTGTTGAAGATTTTGGTGGCATTGCGATCGCAAACCGCTTTTGTCGATATTAAATGAAGAACCAGTTCCGATGGCGTCGACAAACACAAGAAGAGCTCCGTTGGTGAAGGCATCACTCAATGACATGGGAATCACTCGATCGGGTTCTGTGCAGATGTTAATGAACTGAAGCCAACTCAAGATATCTCTTATGCTGATCACAATTCGCTTTGAATTACACACACTTTCGTTGAACCACTGAAGAAAATCACAAACAGTCTGACACACAATGTCTTTGTGTTGAGACAAACGTTGATCTAAATTATGGCGAATTATTTGCTTGATGTCAGAGATGTCATCATATGGTGGACACCAGATCTCAGTGAACCTGTTCCTCAGAGCAGGTGAGAGTTCTTTTTTGCCGTAATCGCCACCTGGGTTCATTGTGGCCAAGTATCTGAATGACTCTTTTGCTTTGATCACTGGAATCGATATTTCATTATCAAAACAGTTGTTATTTTCCGCGACAACGAGAGTTCGTTCCGATTCGAGCACTGAATTCAATCGCTCCAAAACTGAGTCGTCGGCCAAAGATATTTCATCGACGAGGAAAAAGTGGCCGCTTTTCATGGCATCGACGAGAGGGCCGTCAACCCATTCGAACAGTGGTCGAACGCTCTCGCCGTCCATCTCATTGTCAAAGTTTCGGACCGGTCTTAAACTTCCCAAGAAGTCTGCGCTCTCAGTATTCATATGACAATTGACGGAATGGAGGTGTTTGTGGTTAAGGGCAGCGAACAGTTGACAAATAGATGTTTTGCCACAACCAGTCTCTCCGACCAACAGAACCGGTTCGTTGTATTTGATCGCTTCTGACACCAATTTGCCTAATCTTCGGAAGCAATTATTCCAAACGATATGACCAAACTCTTGGGGAATAATTCCGAACGTATTCAGAAACGAAGTGTCGCCGAACAACGCGTTTGCATCCAATTTTCGTTTGAATCGCGTCTCAAGAACTGACATTATGAGTGTCGCTTCTTCTGGTTTGCGGACACGACCGGCTAAAAGCATATATCCATCGTTCGCCAGATGTAAGTCCCAGTCATAAAAGGTTTGGTCATTTTGTTTTGCAAACTTGTTATATCTCTCTCCCCAACGAAACAGATCCCTCAAAGTGATGAATCCGTGTTTACCAGCGAAGACACCGCTATCTCTTCGTCTCACTTGAAGATCGACCATAACTCCAACCATGCGTTTGGCGTAAGACATCGGTAGAGAACATCTCTGATGAAGAATTGTTTCGAGTTCTCCACTCGGAATCGTATTGAAGTGGAGTTCAATGAATCGATTTCTGAACGCTCGCGAAAGTAATTTACGTCCGCCGTAATGACCGGCCGGGTTCTGAGTGGCGAATAACAAGAACTTCGGGTCGGCTTTGATTAGTTGTTGGGTCTCTGCGATGAATAGCTCGCGATTGTCATCAAGAACTCTGTTAAGTGCTTCGAGCACTTCGGTGGGCGCCAGGTTCAGTTCATCGAGGATCATCCAGTATCCATTCCTCATGGCTTCGGCCAAAATGCCTTCTTTGAAAACTAATTTTCCGTTTAGATCCGCACAATAACTGCCGACGTATTCCTGAGTGAAAGATAATTAATATCAGTTTAAATTTCAATTATGAGTTCAATTACCTGAAGGTCTGTGTGTTCGTGGTTATTGACGCGGACACAGACATTGCCGGTGGCGGCGGCCAACCACTCGATTAAACTGGTTTTGCCGACTGACGTCTCGCCTTCCAATAGCACGGGAAATGTCCGTCCGATTGATACGATTCTACAAATGTCTTTCAAATTCTTCTGAACAGTTGGGGTCAGAATATAGGACTCATTCACTTTCACATCTTTGCTTCCCTTCAATATATAAAATCCTTCGATTAATACATATTTTTCGGGTACTTTCGGCGCTTCGAGTTTAGCTTTTAATAAACTTAAATTGTCTTTTGATGCGAATATTGTTTCGATTATATCGTTTTCGACTTTGGTTCGGGAATTAGTGTCCAAACGAGTCAAAAATGACAGACAAAAGGCTTCATAAAGAGATCGTTGAAAAATACCGCACGGATTGGTAGCCGAAACCCAAAGCGCTCGACACAAAGTTCTGAAATTATCAATGCAAATGTGATTTTAGCACAAATTTAGTTGAAAGTAGAAATAAATAAATTACTAGAATCCTTACCTCAAGCTATAGAGCGGTCGCATTCCGTTGGCATCCGTTAGTACTGTTTTGGCATCACTTTTAATCTGAAGATAAAATTCGACTATTTTTTCGACGACTTTTGGTGAAACGTATTGACCAATGTATGAGTGAACCAGAATTCGAAGATCAGATTTGTCTTCCAACTCATTGACAAAGAACTCTGTGAAACGATTTCGAATACCGAGCGGCAACTCTTTTTTGCCGACATCGGTGGCCGGATTCATACACGCGAAGAGTCGGAAGTCCGGACTACGTTTGACAGGCATTCCGTCCGCTTTGTCCAATAGGATTACGGAACCGTCATCGGAGTCCAAAATAGCAGACAAGCACTGAAGCGTCTCTGTTTCGGCCAAATTGATCTCATCCAACAAAATCCAATGTCCACTCGTCATCGCTTTGACGAGACTGCCCTCGATGAAGCTGAAGGCCAGACACCCCTTCTGGTTGAGTTGGTTTGCCTCCAATCTAGTGATCCGTTGTCCCAATGCTTGCCATCGTTCCAAAACTTCGGGGTCTTTGCATTTGTTTAACGCACTTTCGTAGACGTGAGCCATCACTTTGAATAGAGTGACCCAATCGTGAGACCGATATTTTTCGTCAAACTTTTTCAAAAAACTTGTATTCTTTTCGGATTCAAAAGTTTTCTGGAAAAGTTGGAGATATTCATCTCTGATGGGTCGCATCAAACTCTTCATTTCGACCGGTTTATAACCACCCAACAGATCTGTGCTATCACTTTGCTGGTTCATATTGACCACAGTCAGCGATTTGTTGAGACGACGGGCCAAATACTGGACACAAGACGTCTTTCCAGTTCCAGTTTCACCGCAAAGAAGTACAGACTCGTTGTTGTCAACGGCCACAGCGATCCTCTCCAATAGAGACAACGATTGAAGGGTTAATGCGAATGAATAAAAACATTTCTTTTGTTCCAAAGGGTTGGACACAGTTTCTTGGCTTTTGATGGAAGTTCTGCCTATTTTGAAAGATTCTTCGTTCAGCAAAAACTCGGGCTTTCGTTTGGCGGACAAGTATTCACTTTGACTGCTGTTAATGTTGAGATGAGAGCCAATCACTTCAGCTCTGGTTAGACGAAGGGCAGTATCGGACAGCGACTGAAGGAAACAGTCGTTTGCGTCCAAAAATGCATTGATCGCAGACTCATCCGAATTGAGTTTGAAGTGTTTGGAAACTCTTTGACACCACTTCATCAGATCCCGAAGCGAGACCTGTCTTTTGAGTCCCATATTTTGTGAACTTTCGTTTTGCAAATAATAATAAATGTCTAAAATTCTTTCACTAATTGGCCGCAAGTTTTGCCATTTATTTGCAATGAGAGTCAACAGCTCTTCTTTGCCGAAACAATCCAAACATATTTTGTAACACAATTTGTTGAGACAATTGTAATGAAGCGAAGACTTGACTGCAAATTCCGAATGACTTGAGCCCTCACTTCCGGCACTCATTAGGCGACGAGTGAAGAATATTCTGAAATCGTTGTGAACGCGTTTCAACTGATTCTCACATCCGGGCAGAGAAGACAAAGAATTTGCCTCCAAAACTGATGACAACATCGACAGCACATCCGGTGGCGCGCAATCAATATCTTCGAGAAGCAGCCAAAAGCCGTATTTCATTGCTTGTGTCAGTGGTCCGGCTTTCCATATGAACTCGCCCGGGATGTCAGTACAAATGTGAGATCCTATCAATAGTTTGGCGTCGATTTGATCTCCCATTTGAATCTTCATCAGATGCGGTGGTTTGTGCCTCGCGGTCAGTGATGCGATGTATTCGATGAGCAAAGTTTTACCGCATCCGACCGGCCCTTCGACCAGAACTGGTTTGCCATAGGAAACGGCCAAAGCGATGGACCGGACATTGGACTGAGTGGTTGGCACTGAAACGACATTCTTTTGCTTAGTGGATGCATTTGATTGACTGGAATCACTATTCTTGTATTTGTTGAGCAGAACCCCCATAACACAGACGACCTCATCCCGGAAGTCCGTGTCTTCAAAGCATTGGCCACAATCACTAGAATTGAGTTCACTCAGATCGTAATGAAGTGAATCTGTCGTTTCGACGATAGGTCTTCGCGGAGAGAACAAATGCAAATATTTGACACGAAGTTGTGTCACTTCTTCGTCTGCGAATAACTTCCCAAAGAGTGTTTGGAACTGATTGTCACTCAAACTGAACAAAATTAGGTGACATTGAATAGCTATATATCTTATGTCAGGATTGGTGTGAGAGAAGTACTGAGAAAGGAAACTCCAATCGATGGCATCCCTGAACCAAATCGGATGAAAATTTAGATAACTTAGAGATGCTATCAGAATATCGAGCACTGAATTCTCATCTTCATTGGACTCTAACAGTTGTTTTGGCGAAAAAAGGTATGTTTGGAAGCAGTGGTAAGCAAACTGTTGGGCACAACCGTAGTGTCCAATCAATTCACTTAATCCCACAAACAATTTGTCCCTCACTTCGGGCCTTTGGATCCGAGCGAAGAGATCCCTTAGAATCGGAGCAAACAATCGACTGATTACTGGCCTGAGTTGTCGGTCGAGAAGCGCTTCTGACAACCGATTCAGAATTTCTTGTCTGTCTTCGGGAGTCCACCGTTTCTTATGCAAATACCGTTTCAAATTGATGACCAACTCTTTTGACTTGTTTTCACCATCATTTTCACACAAGCTCTTCAACGCCGGAGTAGCTCTGAATTTTGTCATTTTGAGCTCCCGATGGACGTCACGGCGTGCGGTCACTCACTGACCACAACCACAATCGCTTTCACTGTCACTGTCACTGTGGAGCCGAAGAGCCGGACCAGAGTTGAAAAGTGTTTGCAAAGCGATCAGTGATCACATGTGTTGTCCAACACGTGCTCTGACAGCGTCTGCGCTGACAAAGTGGTTGACGAAAGTCTGTGATTCAGAGACTGGACTTTAATTGCTTTGCTTTAGTCCAATGAGAAGTCCTATTGAGCCACAAATTGCTTTGCAAACACTCACTGCAAACAACACTCAAATACGTCCTCAAACTCACTCGCTTTGGTGCCCTCTCCTTGTCTTTGGCTCTCAATTAGCTTTTCTTCTGACGGAAACAGTTGACAACAGCAACGAACCGGTGATGAAGACAATTATCTAAGATATGCAAACAGTTGTTGTGCTATGAAATGGTCGGAAGTGTGAGTCAAGAGCCGTGAGAAGTGTTGCCAACAGTAATGTTGCGGTCAGTGATTGTGGCGTTTGAGCGATCAGTGGATCACAGTTTTCAATGTTGGCTTTGATTTGACTGTTTGTGTCAGTGTTTGACTGTTCAGTGTTTGCACAAAACAATCCGATTATTGTTTCCAATTGAATATATCG
>JAQGBE010001282.1:0-11806 GCA_034698225.1 Scheloribates latipes | reverse complement strand
CTCTGATTGGCTGTTCAGTTCAAATTTGATTTGAATTTTGATTTGAATCTGGACATTGTTGGTCAGCAAAGTGTTAATCTTAATTGTGTGCCATTGGCACAGAAACCGTTAGCTGATTGTTAGACACTGTCGGCCAATCAGAGACGAGAATCAATTCAGTGGCAATTCAGTGGTCACTCGCGCTCTCAGTCTATAGTTGTTCCGGAATCGCGTGAAAACTTTGTTTATCAATCGATTCGATGATTTGTTGTGTGAATCGATGTTTTGGAGAATAAAATGAAAGTTTTAGTGAAAAATGAGTCAAAATTTGACTCAAAACACGGGTCAAGAAAGTGAATATCTCTTAGACACTGATTTCGATGAAGAGATCTTTGAGTTTGACTTCAGTGCCGTCGGTGACAGAGGTGTCGCCCGCGAAGAGATTGTCGTAACAGATAATACAGACGACATTGATCTCAATAGAAGTGATTTGAGCGGACAAGAAGAGGATTGGACTGAAGACAACTTTGATTCGTGTGCCGATTGGTTACCGAAGTTTCTGCAAAAGAGTGAACCGAAAATTCATTTGTCAGACAAACCGATAGAATTATTCGACCGATTCTTCGATGAGAACTTCTACAGTGATATCGTCCGCTTTACTAACAAGTATTCGGCTAATGACGAAAATTGGAATCCATTGACAATTAATGAGTTGAAGACGTTTATTGGAATACAGATAGTGATGGGTATTAAGCGTTTGGACGAAGAGAAAGACCATTGGAGTCGAGATGAAGTGCTGAAAACATCCGTAATTCTAAAGGCGATGTCTCGAAATCGATACCTTAGTATCAAAAAGCGACTCCACTTTTGTGACGAAGAATCGAGCGACAAATCAGACCAGGTTTACAAAGTTCGATATCTGCTGAATCACATCAAAACACGATCTCAAGACTTATACCAACCCTCCAGACAATTGTCTGTCGATGAGAGTCTCATTGGATTCAAGGGGCGATGGAAACACATTCAATACATCTCCTCAAAGTCAAGCAAATTCGGTATCAAATTCTATGTTTTGGCCGAATCTAAGACTGGATTTATGATAAATTGGATCTGTTTTTGCGGCAAAATCGATGGAACCGGTTCACAGACACAAAACATTGTCGACAAACTTCTCGAATGTTTGCCCCAACAGAGTGGACATGAAGTCTATTGCGATAACTTTTATACAAGTGTGCCATTGGCTCAAAGTTTGTGTGCCAAAGGAATCGGCATAACTGGAACTGTGAGACAAAACAGAGTTGGACTCCCAGTGGACTTCAAAAAAGGCACAATTATACTGAGCAAGAACAATCCAGGTCCGATTTTTATGCGAAAGGGTCTGATTTCAGCGATGGCATGGTTTGACCAGAAATTAGTGATAGCGTTGAGCACACATATACCAAGAGGTGTGACGCCCGTCAAACGCAAGAACAAGAAGTCAAACACCGGTTTTGTCGACACTTATATCCCGAAACTCATCGATAATTATAACCACTATATGGGAGGCGTCGATCGTTACGACCAGAAATTGAAAAACCATGCCTAGAGTCATCGCAACTTCAAGTGGCCACACGTTGTATGGCATCTCTCCCGTCAGGTCGTCCTCAACAACGCCTACACTATGTTTCGCCACTCGTTCCCGAACAATGACATCGAGTCAAAAGACTTCAAACTAACGATTGCTTACTCTTTGTTGAGTTCGGCCGACATTTCACTCAATACCCGAAAACGTTGTTTCGACGCAACACTCGTCAGGATTTCAGAGACAATCGACATACGAAAAGACTGTGTCTTATGTCGTGACCGCAAGAAAGTCCGAAAACAAGTGAGACATTGCTGTTCCGAATGTTCACTTCCTCTCTGTTCTAACTCTGATAGTCGCGAACCGACTTGTTTTCGCAAACACATTGATCTGCAGTGAAAAGTTTGCGATTGTTTGGTGAAAAGTTATTTTCAATATTTATCGAATAAACCCATTGTTTCAATGAACTCGTCTCTGATTGGCTGTTCAGTTCAAATTTGATTTGAATTTTGATTTGAATCTGGACATTGTTGGTCAGCAAAGTGTTAAAATAAATTCGATTTGAATGCAATGAAGACATGTCTCGAAAGATATCAATTATTTAGTTAATCGGCGAATGAAGTCGTTTTGCGAATCGTTTTGTTTTGCATTTAATTAATACATGTCTTGAGTTCTAAACAAATTCATTTAATTTAAGCCCGTATTCGTCGCCACAACCCATCGCAGGAACTCTTTTAGCGGCGGAACTGTTCTGGCATTTAATAGAATAAATATTTAAGTATTCCATAAAATACTTTCGTTTCGGAAGAAAGCGAAAGAAATACAATAATTAATTGCCTTAAGAGAGGAGATATGAAAATAAAATATTCGTTTCAACGAATAATAAGAATAAATCAAACGATAGCTTTTGGCTGAATCGGCGGCTATTTTTGAACCTCTTTTAGCCACAATATAAGAACTGTTTGGATGAAATACACGATTCGTTTGAATTGATTAATCTCTAGCAACAAACGACTCCAAACTAACTCTGTTTATGCGATGACTAACTATATTCAGGTAACAATTTATGGCAACACTCAGAGACAGAAAGGCTATAATAGAGAAAAAGAGGCAAACAGTGTATGAAATGCGAAGAATAGATATGTCATGACATGAATGCGCACCAGTTTTGCCGTCAGAAGAGCCCAAACGGCAGACAAACCGAGAAAAAGATATTTTTGAGATCAGGGATGCATTGCGTGTCAGCAGCTCTTGACTGACGGTCGGCTCAAACACTCAATACTTGTTTGACTTATATTTCTGGCCATAAGTGTTGTCAATAACTCCCAAATTCATAGCATTGCCGACGACTCGTGTTTACCGGCAATCAAACTGTTGGTTCACTAAAGACATTCCGGACTATCATTGCTATCATTGGCTCACTTGTGGACTGTTGTGCGACCAGTGATCAACACCTGGACATCCAATTTGACCAATTTATCTGTCACTTTGCCAAATCAACTTCGATCCCAATCTCAAACATTGACTTTTGCTCGAAATTGACTTCGAAATTATATTAAGACTAGAATTGAATTATAATAATCTCAACGGCCGTTAAAGTATTTTGGAAATTGTAAGACAACTGATAATCGATTTTCGAGACCAATAAAAGTAAGAATTATATTATTTTTATTTCCCTTTCGTTGTCATAAATACTATTATTTGGCAGTTATTCGGGTTTTGGTCCAAAAAAGCGATTATTTCCTCTCATTCTTCAGTTCTAATCGTTATTTATAACGGAGATAAGTATAGTGTAGTTATCTTCGGCTATGATTGCGGTCTTACCACACATTTAGCGACAAATTTAGTAATACATAACATTGACATCAATTGTCTCAATGTTGAGGAAGTGTCACATCGTTTGCAGACAATAGACGAGAGTCGGCACAAAATTAGAGTCGGGTTGTCATCACTAAATGAGCCGACAATTGGAGAGAATTGTCGACCGATTGCCAACTCTGTTAAGGTTTCGTACAAATGGAGCGACTGTTGTGTTATGACTGCAATTGGGATAATGACTTAAACGGACTGATTGTGAATGTGATTGTGAATGTGCACGATGAGCTGATGAGCTTGATGAATTGAGTGCAACGCATCGGATAACCGGTGCTCTCATTCGCAACCCCTTTCCCAATGACTTATTTATGTTCTCAAAGTGAAACATTGCGGAAAATCTTCGTCAGTATTGTCTCAATTGTTTGCTTAACATTAAAAGCCATTTATTTGTTATTTTTGGCCAAAATTCGGTCGACTTTTCATTGAGGAAGAGAAAAAAGTGAGTTTGCGATCGATTGTCGCCAACCGAGCGACAACTCCCTGACTCGGCGTCTGATTATTAATAAGCCAATGAATTGTCAAGGTCCATTACAGACCCAATTGTCACTGTTAATGCTCATACATCTATCTAATACATGTATCTAGCGATTTATCAATCAATTAATGCGAAGGTCACCGCTTTTATGACTTCCAGGTTCGGTCCAATAAATTTCATATCTTATTGGACACCGATTTGACTTAACGAACCATTTCTATTCAATTTGATAGTCGATTCCGTTTTTACAAGATTTCAATTTGTTTTCACATTAATTATTCACAATTTTTTGTTTTGATATTTGAGATTTTGTTTCTCTCATTGGCCAAGAGTTGTGTGATTTTAGCGGAACTGAAAAAAACATTTTTGATTTCAATGAGAAATCATTTGCATCGGAAAACTATTGATCAAACTTTTTGATAAAAACTGATTTTCCGAAGAAATAGTTTTTCATATACAACTCAATATTGAATTTCTATTTGAGTTTATCGAAGAAATGGCAAAATGTCTGTTCGGAAGTCATTCCATAAATGGCATGCATTCCGAGCAAATCACGCTGAACTAGTCAATTTCATTCATGAGCTCATTGAGGACAAGCAGCCAAACAATATTTCGGCGCAAAACTGTCACCGAATTGCAACTGTTGTCGAGTGTCAAGGATTGTCATTGAATGTGATGGTCAGTCGCGACAACAGATTCAATGACCAATTAGATTGCTATTTAAATTATGTTTTTGTTGCTTCAATTGCGTAATCAGTCAGCGATTGGGCAACGCCTGGCACTGTCCGACTCTGACAAGTGCTGGTGTTGGTGCCAGTGGTGCTAGCTCGTTTATGTGGGCTTGGCCACGGATTAAAATAGATTAAAAATTCTAAATTGAGTGATAAGAAGAATTTTTGTTCAATTTCAGAACCAGAAGTGAATCACTAATTAAATCAATTCCAATCAAAAGTCGTGGGAAACAGAAATGTCTCCGCAAAGCAATTCTTCAAAACAAAATGCAAAATATATTCACTTATAAACGGTGTACCAATGTATCATGTAATGTATCATGCTTATTTATGGCGCATAAATTGCCAAAATTATGGGAACAAATGCGTTGCCAGAACACGAATGATATGTTTCACAAGATGTAAAGTGGCAAATGAGGCTCTTATGCTCTTTGATTGTTTTGGATCACTTAGCGATCCGGCTATAAATCAGTGGTCTCTCTAAATGTCCCGCAATTTCCCGGACTTTCTCTCAACTCATTGCTGGCGGACATCGAATAGAAGAGAATAAATCAGTTTTTGTTAGAAATGTGTTTTCGAATCAGACTTTAGCTTTTAATCAAAATAATTAACTTTTTCTCTTAAGTGGTCTTCAAAAACATTAACCGATAATAATCTGATATTCGAAATACACTCTGAAATTGAAGAGAATGTGTTTGAATAGTATCTCAATTACGGTTCGAATAAATCTTAGATTTCTTGACTGAAAGTTGACTTTTAGGGAGCAATGACTGAATCTGTTCACTGAATCGGTCGACCGCTTCGGCCTAAACACCGACTAAACGGAGATGTTTTCAAAATAATTTATTTCACGAGTCGTCCGATCGTCTAATGAATAGACTTTATGTTATATTTCTATCTCTCAATTGATTAATACATAAAACATTTGCCTCTTTTTAAGTCAAGTAAAATAATTTTGAAAGAAAGTCATGGTTTGAGTGCAGATAAATTAGTCGGACGTCACAGACCAGAGACTGTTTGCAAACCGACGGCCAATTAGACGCTTCATTTGACTTGATTTGTGTGTTTCGGCCATTCTTCGGGTCTCTTGTGTTCAATCGGGAAAGTGCTTTACTAGAGTCAACTCATTTGGCGACTCATATCTTATCTCTTATGCGATACAAATTTAATTATATTGCAATCGTTGTATCAATAAATCCAAGACTCGAGACATAACTCATTTGCTGTTTATTTAAGTCTCGCTATCCTTCAGCCAAAAAACTATTAGTGAGTTAAGGATCGGTAGTCGGGGTTAGCGTTCGACCACTGGAGGGCCGGGAGGGGTGTTGTGTCTCATTTGGCATACACTGCCGTCGATTGAAATAAATTTCTGATTGCATTGATTGCGTTCACAATCGACTCGATTCAGGTCAAGACTCTCGTGTATGAGGTGTTCGGCAGAGTTTAGTTAAACTAATTTCGGTCCAAATTATTATTATTTTGCGTTAAATAACTTATCGATGATTCGCGATATTCTTCACAATTAATCAAACTTTTGTTTCTATTTATTTCCCAAAAATAGTATTTTCTCAACAAAATACTGATTATTATAGATTGTATGATAAACTATTTGATTGGTCAGAAGCCGAAAGACCCAGATTCTTAATAAAATTGCAAAATTTTTAATTAAATAACTATTAAATGCAATAATCGATTCAATGCTCGTTTCGCCATTATTTTTGACGATCAATACATTAGTCCTGAAGTTTAAAACATTAATTTGAATTTGTTGTTTCATCCGTCACAAACCAGATTGAGACCGATCTATTTCCTAAATGAAATTTCTTATTCTTACCATGCTCAATGCTCAATGGCAAAGTCAGACCCTACTGTTCGGCTGACAAAGACCAGAGTCAGAGAACACGATTCCCGACTGCAGTCATTCGGTGATTCAAAATTGATGACTGAATTACTGTCGGAATTAATGGACACGAAATGCGAGGCAACAAAAAGGTCGCCAAAAGTGGTTTTTGTTGCGAAACGCAATTCAAACTAATTGTCGGCAAAATATTTGGAGTTAATTGTCCGCAAAGACCAACAATCGGAAGACAATCGGATCGCTTTACAAACGGCTCCGCATTTAGTTGATTACGAGTCGCGTCTATGCAATGACTTCTGGACTTAATTTTAATTTTAAAACTTGTAATCATTGGGTTTGGTGTGAGACCAGACCAGAGCACCCAATTGTGAGGTCGACCCGAGTCTGTCCATTAATAATAGCGTTCATTAGCGGACATTTCATTTTTATTATCATTTTCTCATCAAATAATTGCTTTAATCAAAACCTTTTAATTCCATTCGCTTTTTGTTGGACTAATCGTTTAGGGAGCGAACGGACGACACGATCTCTACTGATCTCTTGGCACTAATATTCCAAACATTTGTGTCCAAAAATTCAATTACATTCAGACTCAGAGCCAGAAAAGTATTACTACGAATATGTAGTAATCAGTTTTGTGATGATGTGTTTTGCGGAGACTTTATATGGAAATTGAAATAAACCGAAAGAATAGAGAAATACTTTTCCGAATATGATTTGAGAATTTTTTGATCGTGTTTTGCAAAAATCAATTTTAAGATGAGATTTATGTTTATCTGAATAATGGATTCGATATATTTATTCACTGTTATATTGGATAAACTCTATTGAAAACTTGTTTTTCATATAAATCTTTTTTATTTTTATTTCAATGATTTGGAGGCAAAAAATGACGAAAACCGGTAGTTTTAGATTAGGGCCGGGAATATGTTATTTGAATAAAAGGGATGCCAAACGAGTGAATGCAGTAAAGGCAGTAAAAATGGACAAAAAATATATGCGATTTGTTTACCAGAGGAATAAAAATGGTTTTTAGCAATCGTTTGGCGAATCCAATTAAACTAATTGAATGTCTCTTCTGTTGAATCTCTGTTTTTCATTACTCGGCTCTCTATTGTATAACTCAGTAGTGGTTCTGTAAATACATTTCTACAGGAATTCGATTGAATGCGAGAAAAGTTGTTTGAATAATATGTCGCCAACAATGATGTCGTGACGGATACGAGCGTCGGTTGTCTGGCCAGAGGTTCACCCATTGCTTGATTGATACGATTTGGAGAAAGCCTTTATAGAGATCGCTATCTAATTATTAAATTTGAATACATTTGATTGATTCGCCGTTTTGGGGATAAGCGTCCGATTGAGCATCGCTCAGATGGTCTGCACAGATAACGAGCTAACTTTTGCTGTGACTCTGTGAGACTAATAGATTAGTTGGTCCTCAAAATTGAATATATCGTGAGAATAGTGACGATAACAATGAGCCAGCAATAGAATACCAGTGACCGGATTGTCTGAATCTAATTGAATCGCAGATTAAAAATATATAATTCATTATAATTTTGTTCAAATCAATTAGAAATCGTATAAAATGTCTGCGAAACTGATTGGCGGCTGACTTGATGTGCGAGAAAGCGAATCAAAAGTCCTATTTTGGAGTCGAAATCAAATTTTGATTTCCAGTTATGAGTAATCAATTAGACATCTATTTAAAGGTGTGTTTGAAATGAGGACTGAAAACCGCTTTTTAGGAGTAATTTCTAGTTTGAAGTGAAGTGAAGATAATATCGACAGACGGTGTCAGACAATAATTGGATCCTTTCGTGAATCGCAGACAAAAGCTTTTTATTTATTGTGTCAATCAATTTGTTTGATGAGAAAAATATCCCGTTTTCCCCATTTCTCCGAATACCTAATAATCTTTAAAAACTCATTTCAGAAATTATGTCAAATGTGAAGCAAAAACTCGTTTTTCAAATTGTTTTCTCGCCTTTTCTTGGTCCCAATCACAATAAACACTTCCAATTCATATTGAAGTGCAAGAGATATGAGATTAGCCAACAATTAGCCAATGATTAGTTGGCTTTGCAGTCAATTGCAGTCGAATTTTAACGATTAGACGACTTATTTCTCGTCTACTTGAGAGCCAATTCAGTCGTTATTTAACCGAATTTTATTGGTCCGCAAGAATCGAGAGATTTATTGGATTTTCTCTTTCGATCTCTTCGTAGTCGGCAATCATTTGGCGAACACAATATTTATCAAATCAAATATTTAAATTTATTCTGGCATTTAAGCCGATTAATAACGAGCAAAAACAAAGGGCCGACTCGTTGTGCAAAAGGCGATAGTCCTGGCAATTGAGTGAACGATAGGGTGTGCTCTGCGTTGGCATAGATTGTGAGCCAATTCATCAAATGGTCTGATTCTGAGTGACATAAATGTTATTTCATTTCCATTCAATAAAACCTATTCTTCATCGAAATTCACGCAAATTTTGACCCCTATTGCCAATAAATGGATTGTTTTGATGGCATTAAGGAATAGTGCGTTCACTCGATGTGATCCTGGCTTTCGAGTCCACAGACAAGCACTCAATGCAAACGAGTGGCGAGAATGTGAACAAAAAAGAGCAACTGGCTCATTTTTCACTCAGATAAAGAGATGTCGACTTTTTTGCGAACACATATTCGAAAAGCGATAATTCATAATGATGTTAATTGTTGCATTGCTCCTCTCCTCCCAGGGGAATCTGGAGCAGTTTTGTTTTTTGTGTTCTGCGCCGTCTTTACTAAATGTAATGATAATAATAGCCGTCATTATTAGCATAAGTAATGGACCAATGAATAGGGTTTGAGGCAGTCTTTGCACGCATTCATCACTCAATTATTGATTTTATTGATGGCTTGAATTGTATAGAAAATTGAGTCACTTTTTTCGTTTCGCAAAAAAACAATATCTAATCGAGTATTGCATAAAAACAATACTCCATTTGGTCTGAAATATTCAATTCTATTATTCTATTATTCGATTCTATTCCGAAACGATTTGATTGATTTGGAACCGAAAGAAAGTGAATTAAAGATCACAGTTTGAGATAAAAATTTTCAATTATGTTGAAAAATAAGAGAAACGAAACGAATATTTGATTGACTTATCGATACTTTTGCATGAATTGGTTGGCCCGGAGTTTATCGCCAAGTCTTCTCAGTTAACTCTCACTCTTTATAAACAACTTTTCGTTCTCTTATTATATTCGACACAATCGCTCGGATCTAATGAAAAAAGTTATTTTGAAATAAACGATAAAATAATTAGACGTCAAAAAAGTCTTGAGAAGTCGTTTCCACTCCGACGGGTCCGACGGCACACACACTGTCTGACGGCGGACGGCCTCACAGTCCTCACCAATAGTTTGAATATTACCGATAAAATTCAAATTTAGTTTAGTTTCACTACAGAATGCAATCGAAGTTTGATATCACAGATAAAGCGAGTCTTTAATTGAAATTTTGATTGCATTTCAAATTAATCTTATATTCAAATTCTTCTGTCATCTGATATGTCTCTCAAATGTTAGACATAATTCGGGAGCTTTTGTCTCAAGACATGAGTTGAGACGACAGTCACAACTAATTATACTATTATTCGAAGCGGAAAATTAGTCCAAAAATTGTGGCGAAAATGAGTAAAAATATCCAAAAATTATATAATAAAGTAATTAATTGTTATCGGAATTCAATTAATCAAAAACAATATTATCAAAGAAATTGCTTTACATTTAATTACAGAGGTTTTCACTGTTTCGCTATATTTCGTCAGTTAATGCACTTTTAATGAGCGAAGACTTCATTAGCACTTCATTACATCACAATATTTCACATTTCGCAACATTTGTGGAACAAAAAGGCAGTAATTTGTCATCATTTTAGTGAAATATTGTGCTCTTGATATCAAACTCTCAATATTTTGCATACAATTTTGCTCAAAGGCTTTCGTTTCAGTTCTCAATTATGAATTCGTTAATAAAAATAAGGAAATTTATTCCGTTTTTATGATTATGTATATAAATCGTATGATATTTAGATGATTACCAGAATTACGAGTTAACTTAGAGTAACATTAACCCTGTTTTTTGCAATGTTTAGCGACTGTGAGACAGAGCTTTACATCAGTTGTCATATTCAATAAAAAATAATTAGATTTATTCAAATCTTCAGACGAATTACTCTCTTTGAGTGCCGAACACATCCTTAACCATGACTTTTCATATCCTCGTCTGCAATACAAAAACTAATTAAAACTCAGTTCAAAGTTCTCCGAATTATTGTTCATTAAAGCATTTTTGTTGGTTATTATGTTTAATCCAATTGAAATGTAATTCCAATTAAGCCTTAATTTGTTTGAACAAAACTATATTCCGTTTTGTGAGCGCACACTTGGAATTCAGTTCACGACTGACCTTAAATACATTTTTCAATCGTCTCAATCGAGACTAGAGAGAGAGAGAGAGGTGATTGTGGCCGACGGTGAGACAGGTGAATTAGTGGTCCCAAAGTGTGTCTCGGTCATTGCGATTCCAGCCCATAAACTGCTCGCTTGCAAGTCGAGTCACATTTGCCTTAATAAGTGGTGACTCGGACTCAATCTGGAAATACAAGATTCGGTCGGCGATAGTGTTTGTTCGACACTTCTCTGACCGGAATATATTGAGCGCAAGCCATCGCTAATGCCATCACTTTTATCGCCAATCCATTGGAGCCGTTATCTCGTCTTTGATTGTCGTCCGATGTATTGGATTATGAAAAAATCAGATATAGAAATGCTTTTCAGAGATAATTTGACACATTTTCTATCCTCCTATTAATAAACTGATTGATCTGATGAGAGGTTGGGGTCGACTCGTTCTCCGCTGACAGATGTGGGGCTCGACCTCAGTCTTGGCCGAAACGCGGCTTCATTGTAGCCGAGGTCTGTCTGACTGTCGACACAAAGTCTGATGAATTCTGTTTAATCTGAAACAAATAAATCAAAACAAATATTTGCTTTAATACTCAACTCAAATAATATTTATAGCAAAATATTTATTCAAATTCGTCGGAATTTTGGATAATTTTTGGGTCAATTCGTCTCTCAATTCGATATATTATAGCAAAAGTGGAAAACACTCTTCGTTTTGGTTATGGTATTCGTCGCTAATAACACACAGGTAGTTGGGATACCATACATTATTTAGCAGAATGATGTTGTCGTAGCCTTGGCTGTACTAACCATTTGCTATACAAAACATAATCACCTTGGTAACCAAGTGATTTCAATTCACTTTG
>JAQGBE010001281.1:0-11808 GCA_034698225.1 Scheloribates latipes | reverse complement strand
AATACTAATGCAAAGCAATGGCAGTATAAGTGATCAGAAGCGGGACAGTCGTGGAGGCAGACGGAGGACAGAGAGACAGAGAGACGATCGCATCGCAGACACACTGCACTCAGAACTGCACTCATAACTACAGCAGTAGAAAAAGCAATTGACTCCAAAAGTTATTCCTTCTTCTGCTCTAATAAGCTATTAATTCAAATAGATTTGGACGGCAGAGGGGGTCGAGAGGGTTGTCCCCCACCGGAGCCAATGTCTTGTCGGACATTTGGCTTCACCTCGTTTTGCGATCACGACTTTGCCTGATATATGACGTGCGCTGGCAATGAATGCCGTGGAGGGGACGGACAATGGGCTAACACTAATTGATTTATGCAATGATTAGTGAATTAAGAAATTGAAATATTTGAAAATAAAGAGTCACAAAACGAGATTGATCACTTTTCTATCATGCAACCCGATTATGCACGGCTATTCCTGTAGGATAAACAAGAATAAATTATGATACTGATAATGAATCGCTGAAAATGTTTGAATTCAAATGCTCCACAAGATGTCATATAATCAGTTGTCTAATGAATGAGCATGATCAACTTGATAACCATGACATTGTGTAACGCAATCACAACTACTTATCTTCAAACCAAGAATTTATTCTACAAGAGTTCAAACTATTGGAAGCGTTTTGTTGGCATAAGGGCTAACACAGTAAGAGCAGGGATGCCGAGTGTGCCGTCAATTGGCCGGTCTTTGATCGGTTATCACTATTGCGATCACCTTCACCGTCACTATCAGTATGACCATGCTGGCTGGCTTCAAACAAATCATGTTATCCTTAAAGACCACACATCGAGTACTTTATGACGGAAACTCGGGTGCAATTCGGGTGCCGTTCAGTGCTTTAATGAATTTGATATTTTAATCTTTGTTTTCTTTCGATTTTATAAAGTTTTGCTATCAATATGAATGACCTTGCCAATCATATCAAAGGCATATTTTCATTTTTTGTCTTTTTTTAATTTCAATTTATTTTTTTGTCTGGTATTTCATAATTGCAGTGAAAATATTCAAATTGGTGTATATCATGGTCAATTTAGTAGGAGATGCCAATATAATTCAGGATCAATACTCGAAACACAACTTATTTTCATCACATAATAAGTTTCGCTCGAATTCCGAGAATAATTATATCAAATGATAGTCAACTCAATCAATGATTCAATTCTAAAGTTGTCTGACTTAATAATGGGTTCTTTTAATTGGATTTTTGTTGTAGTGACGCCATAGAAGATTGTCTTGAATTGCCATTTAAATATGACCATGAACGTAGAACATGGAGCAGAGAGCATCACTATCTGTCTTTCCACTCGTTCGTACTTAACCTGCACTATCAACGCCGAACACCGAAGCGCATGCACTCACCGATTGATTTCACAACATTTGCCTCAATCATCACATTTGACAACACAAACAATGAGACATTGATTGTCGGCCAGAGTCGCCACAACTGATCCGCTGAAGTCGAATTCGGCCAAACGATGGAATCGACGGCGAACTCCACTCTGGGCTCACTCTTCTCATTGACTCTTCTCTACGATTCTGTGAATCCGCTCACAGAATACATCAACACTTCGCTCATCACTCGATACTCCTTATTCCTGATATTCACAATAGTGACCATCGATTACTACTTACGTCGAGTGGTGGCCAAACCCGAGCTCTTCTGTGCTGACACAAAGTTCCGCCGCTTCCTAGTGAACAACATCCCGAAACTCAATCAGCTATATTGGCCACCGATTTGGGGCTTTCAAACTCATATTCAGACCCTTTTGAGCAACTTCTTGAGGGGATGGCTGCCAAACCTGGTCTACTATAGAGAAGTAATATCGACTCCCGATGGCGGACAGGTGTCGCTCGACTGGTTTGCACCCGAGTCCCAGAAGCCGAACATTAGCGACGACTCGTCTCCAATCGCTCTCTTCCTGCCCGGTCTGGTCGGCGATTCGCAATCAGAATACTTCAAAAGTATGGTTCCGGTGGCCTATCGTCTGGGATATCGAGCGGTCTCTTTCAACCGCAGAGGACGAGGAGGAATGAAACTGTTGACCCCTCGCTTCTACTGCATGTCCAACTGCGAGGACCTCCAGTTCACCCTGGAACATCTCCGCAAACGAAATCCCAACTCGAAAGTGATTGCAATCGGAGTGTCGATGGGAGGAATCATTTTGGGCCGATATCTGGTCGAGACTGGAGATGAGGCCAAAGTGGACGCCGCGTTCCTCGTGTCAGTTGCCTGGAATGTTGTGGCCGGCGCTAAGAGTATGACTAAGCCGGGCCTCAATTACAAAATGAACAAATTTCTGGCCAAAAGCTTCTGCGATACGATCGCTGAAAACCGACCGCTTCTACAATCGGTGTCAAAGATCAATGTCAATGATGTGATTGGAAGCCATAATTTATACGAATTCGACCTCAACTTCACGATCAAAATGTGGGGCTTCGAGACCGTCGAGCAGTACTACAGAGACTCCAGTCTGAAGGGCCGACTCTCGGCCATCAAAGTGCCGACACTTTGCCTCAACGCAGCCGACGATATGTTTTCGCCCGAATCCGAGCTCCCGATCGACGAAGTGCTGGACAACCCCAACATTGCTCTGGTTCTGACCAAACGCGGCGGTCATATCGGGTTTATGGAGGGCTTTCTGCCGATACTTCCGTTCTTCATCGAAACACTCTTACACCAGTACTTGGACTCAATCAATAAGTTGGACAATGTTAGCAAGGAATTGATGCCATGAGTCAATTGATTCCAATTGTGATACTCCTATTGTTTACTCAGTCTTCTAGTTTTGTTATTATTGAATATAATTATATATCTGTTTCGTTATTAAGTAAATAATTTATATTTAAGTTGAATGTGATCTAGGTCAATTATTAAGTGAATGTACTAGTGGTCAGCGAACACCTTATCATTAGATAATGCAATAAATAGTCTTTCAATCCGTTATGTCAGACACGCATAGACAGAGCCGTCGTCTTCGACGGTATAATCTGTAAACGACTGATCACTTGCATAGTATTGGCCATCAAATGGGTGGTAGTTTGTGGTCATCGGTGACGGGACGGACAGCTTGTCGTAGAAGTGGTGCTCATCTGAATAGGGATAACACGTGAGGGATATCAACATATTTATGTCGTCGCAGGTCTGATCTTTGGTAACCACCAGGTCTTCGTTGAATAGCGTCTGAGAAGAGCCTAATCACCGAAATGGAATTGGCATCGAATTATTGTGAATGTCGATTAAAGTATCATGATCATTACAGTTGTTAAGTGGCTGCTTCATGACAGTGAGCCGTCGGACGGATTGGGATTCGTGTCTTATCGATCGCCACACTTTCAGAAGTGTATATTCTTCGAGAGTCAAAAATAGTAAGTGCCATAAACCTAAACAGAATAATAAACTTGTAATTATCAATGTATAATTTTAGAAATGAACTTTGCAATTCATTAGAAGTTAATTAACTATAACATAGGCACAAATATCAAGGTACAATTTTGGTGATTGACCTAAATAAGTGGTTTTGCGAGGTATGTCTCACCGAATGATTTGGCGTTGTTTAATGTGAGATCACGTATAATGCCGGAAAGGTAAGTGCCAAGAGCCAACACCAACTGACTCGCCCGAGTCGTCAAACACAACGACTTCCCCTATAAAACACATATTTTCAGCTATAGATCCAAAACGAGGCCATTCTTGCAGAGTGTGGCCGATGTGGTCGACAAGACTCACATGGATTACATGTCTGTCGACGAGTCGGTCCACCCATTCGGTCATGAGATCAAAATTGATGTCTTTGTCGATAATTTGTTTCAATTTTCGGAAATCATTGCAAATGTCTTCCGATATCAGCGAATGCGACAAAAGCGTCGATATTTGTGACCAAATCTCTTCGGTTTCGACGCCTCGGATCTCGTGACACATGAGCGACAAATTCTCCGATTGCGAGACAACTATTTTGCAATTCTTTATAGCAAGCAAAAAGGGATTTGAATCAGTCATCTTGTAATTTAGTGTTGGATAAGTGAGTGGAAAGGTTGCGAAAATGTCTAGTTTGGAGTCTATGCCAAGATTATTGATAATTGGTTGTTAATTATTCAATTAATCTGTTCATTCAAATGCTATTAAGCCATAAATTATCAGCGATTAAGAGTAATCTTTGAAGAGCTCAGCCAATGATGGCCAGAGAGGAGATAATTGACATTCTTATCACTCACTTTCGCGATCTGTTTGAACGATAGATGTCTTTTGATGGCAGAGCAGAACTGACTCAACACTTCCAACTTCTTGGCGATCATCAGCTCTGACAGATTGGACTCTTTCATCGACTGCTTTATCCAATCGGACATTGAGTCCAATATCCGCATCAGTTCATTGACAAACTGATCCGGCAATTCAAGCAAACATTTTGGACTCAGACCCTCTTCGATAGCCTGGATAACAGATATCATAACATTTAATTAAACATTAAGTTTAGAGAATATTCTAATCGTCGGACGATTTGCGATCACTTCAAAGGAGATCTGTTTGGAGTGCACTTCACCTCTCAATTACTGCTAGTAGTTATCACTTCTACGAGCACCAAGGTGCTTCCTATCATCATTCCGATGGCAGTTATCAATATACAATTTAACTAGCTCACATATTATTTAAGCCAGAATTAAAACCTGTTCCAAAATCTACTAAATATAGTAAAATACATACCGAATAGAGCACAGAATCGGCGCATTCGATAACATTGACGATGAAAGGGTTGGCCAACACATCGATCAGGTGTTGAGGAATACCGGACCAGAAATGTGACAAATATTTGTAAATGTCTTCACTGTTTGCCACTAAAAACGTGTCCAAAACCCGTTGGCAATGACTTCTATACATCAATAGAAAGGTCGACAACTGATCTCTTCTTACGTCCGCCGGAACCACAAAATCCGATGTCCGGGGAAAGTGTCGGAGCTGTGGCTTAACGCCAATCAGTTGTGGCAATACCTGCACTGAGCTCTTGAGCGGACGAACCAAAGGCTTGACATCACTTTTGCCCAAATGTTTTCTATTGTTCACATATTTGGCTCGAATTTTCTCCCGACTTATTATTCTTCAAATAATTTGCGATATTTAGTCAAGAAGAATAAGCATGCAATTGGCTAATATACCTGTTGCTTATGTTCTGATTCTGTACTTGCACTTCATCTTTGAAATACACGGAAGACTTTTTGATTCCGATGCCATAGTAATGATATTTGGATTGGCCGCGAGTGCCCAGTCTTCTGGTCGTAATCTTCGGGAACTTTTGTCGGACCAGCTATTGGTGGCCACAAACAAACAAACGCTATGAATATCGCAAATGACAGACACGTTCTGAGAAGCGCTTACTTTACCGAAAGCCGCGGCACCGATAGGTTTGCTCGACTTGTGTCGCATGTAATCCATGTAATGCCGGTATAGAAGACATCGCGGAAGACAAATGCCTTCTTTCAGCTCGTAGTTGGTGTCCAACCTTGATATCAGGTGTGAGTTAGCGAGCAGTTTATGTTAGGCCACACAGTCTTACCAAATCATTGTGTGTTCGTTAGCCCTTCGGTGAAGTGAGCGGCGATTCATCGATATCTTGGCCATAATTGTCGGAATCGAGGGACCAATCAGTCTGTGAAGTGTGGGAACAGTGAGTAACTCAATGCTCGAGTCGAGAGTCAAACTGTCTGTCGGTCTGTCTTTCCTACGAAAGGAAGTGTTTAATAGAGTCTGTGATTAGAAGCGGTGGTAATCGCGAACTAAACTCACAATTGAATGCAATATTGAAATGTGTTTATCAAATCAGTGGTTATCCCATATCAGAGTGTGAATAGTGTTTGCCATAAGTCTCTCCAAACGCTATAATAATAATAATATTTGGACTAAAATTTTACAAAAACTATAACTGCTTTTGATGTTTGCCGACAGACCGGCACTCAATAGGCGCACAACCATTGAATCACTGCATAAGTCATTCAATTATTTAATGTTTTTATTGATTTGATTTCAATCGCTTTTTATGTGACCGAAGCCAAAATTAATTGTTCTTGAAATCACCTTGCTCTACCTTGCTCCAACTCTTGGCCATAGTGCTCTGTCAGATTATCACCAAGTTCGCCTGATTGATTGTAATGTTAATGTTGTGTTGGTAACCTGGCTTGTTGGATCATATTGAAAACCTTGATGCAAACCAAGCAAGAGTGTGATGAGTTGCGACAAGTTGTGAACGAGAAGTACCAGCGCTGAGGCGATGATCATCGATGAACTTTCGATTGGCGAACGACTGATTGTCTTTCGCCTACCTTTCCCTTTGACTGATCCGACGATAAGTAAATGTTAAGCTCTTATCACTTGTTTTGACTCAAAATACTGAAACAGTATTTCATAATAAAACAAAAACTTATTTCAAGTTTAATTAGCGTTTAATTGCTTGTTAATTGGAGTAATGCAAGAATGGGACGATCGGATCGCCAATTCTCGCTAACAGGTAGTTGGCCTACATTTGCATCATGATCATTCGGCTCAAATCGTACCTATCTTAGGCTATCTTTATTGTTCCTCGAAAGTGTAGCATCGCTTGCAATGAACATGATATATTCCTAAAATTAGCAACGAGATTGTTTATTGTTCCAGGTAAAATTGCAATCAGATTAAATTAGCATGTTTAATTGAACGGAAAATGTGGCCACTATTTGTGTTGGCAATGGAGTGACTAATTGGTGCAAAACAAACAAGATCACACCTCACTTCCGACTCGATAGCAATCGTTATGTATTTACACGATTGCAATAAATCCATTCATCAGGTGATTCATTCATCCGCTAATTAATCTGGCGAACAATATCCTCTCTCAATTATGTCCTAATATAGATTCAATTTGCAACATTGCAGAACAATCGAGGTTCAGCTCAGCTGAAATGATCTTTGAAACTGTTCAGCGGAACAGTTCTATACAGTTATCACTCATTAGCCGCTCATCTCAAGTGATAATTAACGCTTCAAACGAAACTGTATTTCATTTTATTGAGACAATAGATTTCGAGCGAATAATTATCTTGCAATTCGCCGCCGATTTGAACCAAGATCACACTCATAGACCGGCAAGTACAAATTTAATTATTTTATTTCAATTCAATATTTTTGGCTCAGATTTTACATCAAAAATAAGAAAATATTACAAATTAAAAGTTATTAAAACTTATTTACAAAATCGTTGATTAGAGAACTTTTTAAAAATAGGCTGCCATCAAATTCATCATTATCTAGCCAATCAATTTCAATAGAAATTCTTCTAGTAGTTAATCAGTGAGAAAATGAAGAATTATATTAAATTTTAGAAAAATTTCAGAAAATTAGGAAACATTTTATGAAAATTACATTCAAAAACTCAAAATCTATACAAAACTGGAGGTCCGGAGAGTCGTATAGCGAATAGAATTGAATTAATTGTTAATTTTGTCTCAAAAAATACAAAATATAAGTCAATTAAACAGTGAAAGTATTGCACACAAACAATACGGAACACAAAGCCTGAGAAATAAGTTCTGATTTTTGTCCGTTTAATTCGTTAGTCGAGTGATATGTCTTCGGAGCGAACGGTCGAGAGAAGAGATAACAATCTCTAAGTCCGAAAGTGAAAACAATTCAAACGAATCGAGTCCTCAGTTGTAATGGTATTCAATAATAAGCGCCTCTTCAGAGTCTTCGTAAGCTATGGGTTAGCGGTTGTTAATAAAGAGACAGATTGTTAGTCGGGTTATGAGCTGAACAACAATAGGAAGGAAAGGCGAACAAAACCGGAAATGGATTAACAATTTATATAGCATTCGATATACAAAAAAAATAGACTCAAACCAAATGATGAAATATAAAAAACTATTATATAATAAATATAATTGCATTCAATAGTAATCAAAAATAGGAATCGATTTGTCGACAAAAAAACAAAATCAATCAAAATATTGGCTTTGATTCACATCAAACATATAAATAGGAATTCCGTTTGAATTCGTAGTCATAATTGAAAGTGTGGTCAATAAATAGTATTTTACACTCAATTTAAGGCACATTCGGCTTTGAATAGTAAGTTTGGGCAATAATTTTGGCAAAAATAATATATATAAGAAAAGTCTATCAAAAATTAGGCCCAAAAAATATGTTAAAACTATATTACAAACTATGATTATAATCTCGATATAAGTAGTCCAATGATTGTCTAAACCCGTTAGAGCTGCTCTACAGGTCGGCGCTCGAGTGGCCGTCACATTACGTCCACAAAGAATTCGCACGGATTTCCCATTGCCATACGGAACGACTGTCGACTACCCCCTATGTCTGAGGACTGGCCGTCCATTTGTTTATCAGTCTCTCTGGTGGTGGTTGTAGTGGTTCCCGAATGAGTGGACCCATTCCCTGAATGATCGCTACCCAAGCGGTCACCGCTGAGCAGAGGATTCGTATGATTGCTGTGCAATAGGTCTCCATTGAGAGGCTGGCCGTTAGTCGGGTGTTGTTGCAGGGGATTGGACAACGGTTTGGGCTTATGCTGAGCGCTGCCGATCAGTATTGGACCGCTGGCTTGGCTCAGGTCATCGAAGTCACTGCTAGCACCGGGACTGGCGCTCTGCCGGTCACCTATCAGAGTGACGTCATTGCGGCGATGGAGTCCATTGTCGTGACCGTTGCCACTATTGGTCACTATCAGAGTCGTAATAACGTAATTAGAGTCGTACTCAAACAAACTGAGAAACAGGACTCACATGAGTTGCCATCGAAGGGCTGGGCGCCAAACATGCCATAGTTGTGAATCTCTCCGCCCGACCCCCACGGGTGCATAAAAGCGGGCGCATAGTTGCCGGTGTACTGGGGTATCATTGTGCCGGCACTCATGCCATAGGACGGCGGCGCGTCGTCGTCGACCTTGAGCTGCGCGAAGTCCCTCTCGAGGAGCGAGTCGTTGAAGACATAATAGCACTGTTCGCTGAACGAACTCTTGTTGACGGTGTGTCTGATGTATCCCTGTTTGAGCATTTGATTGGCGTATTTGCGCGCCTCTCGCCGGTCCTGAAAGCCCTGCACATTGCGGTACAACCAGTCGACCACTTCCGAGCCGATGAACGCGTTGGGTATAGTTATCTTAAGCCAGTTGCGGTCCCTCACGTCCAGTCCCGAGTCTGGATTGGCCATGTATTTGGCGATATCTATCATACTGTCCTCCACTGACAGCGGCGAGTGACCAATGATTAGCTGCCGGTCCGACTCGGGCTGTGACGACGTGATCGACGACGATGTCGACGTCAGGGTAGAGACAGAGGGCGGTCGCAACGGGTAGTCGGGCTCTGGAGTAGAGATGAAAGTGAAAATGGGTTATGAATGAGACATCTGTCGAGTCATTGTATTGTCACAAACGTAACGTTTCGTAATCATCACATGCAATCAATTTAACAAGTTGTTGCTTTTTATTTTAATCTCGATTAAATATTAAACTATTGAAAAAATCTAGCAAGCTCAGTGCAAATCAATCTAGAAAACTTTGAGAGCGGTCTAAGCGAAACAATTGCTTTGAACAGAACAAAACAAAACGATTGGTGTTATTACGAGTTTATACCTGCGAACTGGTTAGCTCTGGCGGCCTCGGTGTGCGCCACCCAAGCACCTGGGTCGATCGGTCTGACCGGTTCCGTCCTGGGAATGGTGAAGTAGCCCTTGGGATTCGGATCCCAGCACTTGGCCACAACCAGCTTAATAGGTCCGGGCTTCTGCACGGCTTCCCTGAGCACTTTGACCGCGTCATCGTTGGACATCTCCTCGAAGTTGACGTCATTGACCTGAAGGATCATATCTCCCGGCTCTATGCGGCCGTCGAGGGCCACCGCTCCGCCCTTCATGATGGAGCCCACGTATATACCGCCGTCGCCGCCTTTGTTGGACTGACCCACGATCGAGATTCCCAAGAAGTTGACAGTGTCCAGGTTGAGGGTCACCGTTATTATGTTCAGCGACATTGTACTTTCGGTTATCGAACTGATCGATGAAGTCTGTCGAGTCAAAGGGCGAACAAAGAACATGTGGATCAGATCACAAGACAACAGTTGGATCACTCACTCGACTCATAACAGGCATCCGATGTCTGCGTCGGCGCCTCCGGAGTCTTCTGTCGTGGATACGCGAGACACTGGTCTCATCGGTTGTGGTCGATATGTGGCTATTGATGTCGTCGTCCTCGTCGTCATCAGAGTCGACGAAAGAGGTGGTGTCGATGTCTGATGTGACCACAGATGACGACTGATCGCATCTGCACTGTGGGTGATGATTGTGGTGATGGTCGGGCGTCCTGTGATTGGCGCCCGATTTGTGATAACTTCGATGTCGAGGACCTAAAGTGTGTTAACAATTGGTCAGCAAATTATCGTTGAAGTGGAGGACAGGCGAGGAAATGATTGGTTGGTCAGCAGTAAAGAGCGGAAACAAATACTTGAGTATTGCGGTCCACCTCTGCGAGAGCTGATCATCGACTCGGTCTCAGTTGTCGTGTCCCCGCAGTGGTCCATCCCGTGGCCCACGCCGTGAAAGCTGGGCGGCCGCGAGTCGCCGATCAAACCCAGTCTTTCTGGAGGCGGAAGCGCTCGCAACTGATCCGAGCGTTCAGTGCATTGAGAATTGCTGTCAGATATGTTGGATCCGTCGGCTGTCACTAACTGTTGGCCAGACAATCGGGTGGTAATGAGGATAATGTGAGCATGTGCATGTTGCAAGTTGGCCATCTGCAGTGACATACCCAGGCCACTACCCGTCCCTTGAAGATGGGCAGTTTGGTCGCGTCGTCGGCGATCTCCTCCTTGACGACGCCGAAGTCGTCGTCGAGCGACTTGAAGAAGTACTTGTAGTTGGGTCGGGGCAGCGAGAGTGTGGCCTTGAAGTCGGCCAGGGTGATCCGCTCGTGCGGCACACCCACCTTCACCAGGTAAGGCGTCTCCTCGTCGTCGATGTGGTAGATCACTCTGGTCTCGGTCTGGTCCCTCTCCAAACCCAGTATGGACTGCATGCTGACCACGGCTGCGACCACTGACCGCTCAAGACATCACTCTAGGATGTGCTCAGTGCTCAGCACTCACTCAATACAAGCAATACAAGTCATGACTGACTCAACACTTGCGTCGACTCAACGCAAACAATGGTCTACTCGTGCGCCACACGTCACCCCTTGTTTACACTCGGCTGCCATGACAACTATTATGCTACTACACCAGGGTTGGACATTTGGCAGTTCACTTGATTTGTTCATCTAACTCGTAGTGATCACAAATTGTTTCAATTGCAATATAAAATTTCGGTATTAATCTGAAAATGGATTATATAGTGCTCTAGTTGAATTCAATTTGATCATGTTTCATTTGTTAAAATGAGGAAATTTTCAATTTTCAATTTTGAAATTGGCCTACTCTATTTGAATTATGCAGGAGAAACTTGAGGAAAATAGAATCAGTGAAAAAACCATGATCATTATTTTGTAGGGGGTTTGAAACCAGGTGAAATGATATAAATACAGTCTACTTCCAATATAAGCAGATTCTCGGTGCTGGACAAAATATCTGCTTATATATCAGAAACAGGCTATGTTGTGATATACGAATATATGACTTGAATTCTGTTTATATTCAAGTGAATGTATCCTTTATATTGTATCATTACTAATGTCGAACGCGTTATTCGTTAAATTAACTATCAGGTAGATAAATATT
>JAQGBE010001280.1:0-11810 GCA_034698225.1 Scheloribates latipes | reverse complement strand
GAAAGAGCTGGCAGTCCGGTGGGCTCGAACTCGTGCCTCCAAAGGAACATGCAGTCCTTGCGCTAGCCCACTACGCCTCCCTCCCTCCCGCTCTGGAATGGCATCAAATGGTATGCCAACCAATTGCAGGTGAACTTTGACGCCACAATTTATGTTATCTGACAGTCAATTGTATGAAAACCGTTATTCAAATCCACTTTTTGTAGGCCGAAGTACCGACAGATAACGGCATCGCAACTATCGGTCTATCGCTCGGATAAGAAATGTTTTATCTGATTGTTTTATTAAGTTTAGGATTTGTATGAATAAAATTTCAATATTAATGCCATCAAAAATAGCCGATTCTTATCGAATGAAAATTCTTTTATAAGGAAGAAATTTGATGTTTTTCTGACCATTATTTACGGTTAAGAATTTCTAAAGTCAGAGATTAAAGAGAAGTAAACAGCGATTTAGAGATAGAATAAAATGCAATAAAATGTCAAAAATTAATTGGAAAACAGATCGCCGTTTGTGTTAACACGTAATAAATTTAGAGCTGATTATAGCGAACAATACTGTTTTGGTTCATCCATTCTGGTTATTGTTCGGTACCATTTGGCCCAATGTCTGCACAAACTTTCAAACTCTTTATGATTTTATGGTTTATGAACTGAAAAAACTGATTAAAGATTGTGAGCACTCCTGAAACACAAACATTGGCCGTGAAATGCCTTTAATAGGAGTGTGTGTTTAGAAAATGGGTTTCAGTTATGAGCGAAATGTGTTTCTCTATTATATAATATTAACGCTCATTCAGAGTCATTCACAGCCAGAGTGAGACCAGAATTGCAGACCGGAGTCGACTCTTGACTGGCGAGGATAGACTTCCTTATGACCTCTAAACCACTAAACAGTTTCGGAGGAATTAATTACTGTTAATAACCGAATGGATTACATGTGAGCGACATTTGATTGAAATTAGTTGTGAAGTCTCTCTTATTTCGCTCATTGGGTCTCACAATCGAGGATAAGATAATTGTCTTTGAGAACCACATATTGGTTCCCAGTCTGGTTTGAGTCAATCAAAAGTCGATCGCTCTCTCAGCGCAACCAAATGTTGGGATCGATGTTAACTCGTTGTTAATGTATGCGTCGATAATGTGGAGAATGGTCTCAGACAATAGGAATCAGGATTAGGGTGAATATGGCTAAAGAGTCAGACCTTTATGTTCGAGGATGAGGAGACACTCCTCTTTAATTAATATATGCGAAAGCAATTTATTCTTTTAATTACACATATATTCAGGAACTGACAGCTCAGGCCTTCGCCGGCAGACGCGGACACAAACACTTGAGTTTGGCGTACATTCAGTGCTCACAATCTTATTGATTGCGTTCGCAGCCCATAGTCGGCCACAAACTGACTCTCAATTCATAAATTTTATTGAAATTAATGCTTTGGAATCAAACAGTTTTGATCACAAAAACTCTTTTTGTTTGGAATTGATTTTCGAATACAAAATAACAAAAAACTGAATATTTGAATCAATTCAATGTTTGGGCGGATTTCTGATTATGTGTCAAAGTAGTCGAAGACGAGTAGTAATTGTCGAGTCAGTACTTATAGCGCATTAATGACTTAGTTTTGTTTGTTTTTAAAGAGTCAGTGAAATTTAATGAGACAATTAAAGACAGGTCTGACAGAAATGGAGGTTATTATCGATTTATAAGCCAACACTTGTAGTCTCTGCGAATGTCTTTTAATTTATTGGTCGCTCGCTTTTTAATTAAAATAGTTTCGAACAGATATCAGACGAGAAGCGAAGAGATGTGTCGGTCGGTTAGGCAACGATGCAGTAGAAACAAAAATGCAATTAACTGGTAACTGGTAACTGGATTCTATTTATTTATTTATTATCAAGTATTGACAGCGAGCGTCAAACCAAAGGGGTTTGTGAGGGAAACGCCTCCTCTAATTGAAAATATCGCCAAAACAGTGCCAAATAAGAAATAATGGCCTCCAATGACTCGAATGACGGACTGCGGGCACAAACAAATTGCACAACAATTTGAATCACGACCTCTCCATTCCATTCCAGTCCACTTCAAGCCATGCCATGCCATCCCCGCTCTTCTCCGCTCCTCTCCTCTCGATTTAAGAATGGCTTTGATTAAAAGCCAATGCGATTGATGGCTAGACATCAATATATTGGATGGTCTGCTCTGATCTGATCGGTGCTCATCTGATACCGTCTCTCATCAGCGCAATGATTGGCACCGAAGAGCCGAAGAGCCGACACTCACTACTCCCCACTGATTCCGATAAGTGCTTCGTGTGATGGCATCCGATCGCAGGTTGACTGACGGATACATAACTCGATTAGTTCAATGAACGATCAATTAATTGTATAGTATTATTAATAGATCATTTTGGTTGCGCAATATTTATGGTTCCGCTATAATTTCGAATAATAAAATTTCTCAAAAATCTACTGAAAGTACAAAAGAATAAAAAAGCCCAGAGTTACTTTGAGTTACTTTGAAGGCGCCTTCGATACAGACGATTAAATCTGGGAAATAAATCATAAGATGTTTGCATCAAATTGTTTTCAAACAAATATTTCCGACAAATGTTATTATATATAATTTTAAGACACACTATACTATACTATAATTTAATTATGTTTTTTGCTTTACTCAAATACCACTTTTAAAGAGGTTTTGTCTTTTTGCTTGTTTGCGATCACTTGTTAGGCAGTAAGGCTGTGCTCGATGAACAGGGTATCAGATGCTCGTAATGATCGGATAATAGCAACAAACGTTTAATTTATTGTTACAATCAATTAAATAAGAAAACACAAGCGAACACGTGTTTAGCATACTAGAACTGAGTTAGGGTTATATTAATATTTGAATATTTATTATTGAATATCGCGTTCATAGATAGGATAGAGAGGGATCGGGGCAGCAGTCCGTCCCAGACCTGGAGCATCATTAATCAGCGGTGAAATGATTTTTGTTATTTGAATATAATATAAGTTTAGCGATAATTAATATGATTTCTTGGACTCGAGTTGTGCTAACCTTTTTGTTATGGCAGACGGCTCTACAAAAACCAATTATTGAGGCCATCAAAAGCATCGCTGAATAAAACGAATAATCTTATCAATTAAATCAATTTAATTAAGTGAACGCTAGGCATAGACATAGTTGAGGGACACTTACAGGCTATGACCACCGAGCAAATTATCCTAGATCTTCGATATGGTGGACCTATAAGAGACTTAACTGCAATGATCAAGTAAATATAAGGTCAGTGGAGTTGTCGTTGGAATTTCAGATGAAATTTTGCATAACTCTACAATTGTTTGAGTGAATTATTGGTCATTCGTTATGCCGATGAATACCCTTTTGAACCATATTTCGACTTTTTCTGCATATTTTGTTTAATTTTCTAACAATAGCTTAAATTTGTTGCTATTGTCTGCACTATAGATACGATCGCAACCACTCATTAAAGTGCATTAATATTTATATCGAAGCCTTTACTTCAATCGGAGTATAGTCTTGGTCTCGAAGTCGGTTGTGGCTCATCGTTATGGTTATGAGCGCACAATTGTAATGAATATAATAATTTTGTGCATAATTCTCATATAACTCGCAAAACCTTCTTTATATTTATTCGGACCGTTAGGTTTGGCCTCGCATTGATTGTTAGGGTTAATCATAGGTAAGGACTCAGAACTCGTCTCCTTTTCAAACCTCTAACTGATCCGACAATTGGCCAAAAAAGCATTTTCCAGAAGTGCTGTGAATTCCAGTTCACAATTCAGTTAATGTTTATTCAATTGAATTAAAATGTATATAAAAGTATAATTTTATGCCTATTTTAAGCCCATTCTCGAACATCTATTTACGACAATCTCGAGTCACAGTCTCATCATATTTCTTGTGACCTCCGTTTGTGAGAAGCATTTGCTGTCTTTGAAGTCATTTCCACATTAATGCGCCTAATCTTGAATATTCTTGTCTTTGATAATCGCGCAAAAAGTTTCTGAAATAGTTGTGAGACTTATATTAAATACTTGTGGATTAATTTGAATTTGGATTAGATGTGTGACTCAGGAGTGGTTGTTGTCCTGTGCCGGTGCCACACAGGAGACGGTGACGGCATAGCGTGCGCAAGGAGCAAGGTTAGTTAAGGCAAGTTAAGATTAGGGCGACGGTGACGCCGGTGGCACCGCCAGCACCGAACCAACGCATTAGCCGAGTGTCACACGAGCTGTCGGTGAGAATGAGTCGAACCCAGAAGTGATGAGCTTTGGTGGCGAATCCCATTTGGCTGAGACCGAGACGGAGACCGGGGCTAAGACGAGCCGATTAATTCATGAATGACAAGTTTGAACTCACATATGGCAGACAATAAATACTTTCATACATTTTCATAGTCTAATAGTCAGACTGCGAGTCGTTTCAATACCTCGAGCAATGACTGAACGGATCATTTGAGACAATATTCGGTCCAAAATTCAATTTAAGACTTTTAAGTACCGGAGAAATGTGTTCTGAAAAATTGAAATTTTATGATAAATGAATTAAATGTTGAGTGCATTCCCTTTCAGGTCTGATCGGTATTATTAATATTATTAATAATTCGCAATTTATTCGAAGGGATCGCAAAAATGGTCTGCAAATTGACTTTTTGAGTCGTTATGCATAAGAAGAGGTAATAAAAATTTGATTGCATCCGACAACTCGACTAATAACACGGCGATAGTTCCTCATTCCCTGCACTCGAGGCCCAAACGAGTGGCACTCAATTTCACTAATGAAATCCTAGCCAACATTGGCTGCCATGCGATGTCCCTAATTAGCAAAACATTTAACATTTTTCTAGTCAAGACCTGCTATTCGCGAGACTTTCCTCGATTCTTGAGGCCAATGATTAAATAGAAGAAACCCAAAAAACAAAAACCATTTAAAGCGACTCTCAAAGTAATAGTCGGAACCTTTCGGCGAACGGTCCCAACATTTCATCGCCCGATCACTCGGAGAGACCTCTCCGCCGATGAGAGAGAAGAAAAGGCTATTATCAAAAAGACTTTTATTAGAATACACTTTTATGAGATGTGAGAGAAAACGTTTGAAAAGATTATTAAAATTGTGCGACAATTATATTAAATATCATTTCCTATAATAAGGCCTCCAATTAATGCACGGTTTGCCGCCATTGGGTAATCAAAAGTTCAAATGTTAGCCCAAAGGGTAGCACTGATTGCCTTTTGTTGTGAGTCCTTTCATTAAATATCTATCAAATTGAAAAGAGTTATCGCATTTGAATTTCATGCCATTCTCCTCCGAGACCTGATTACCAGACGTAAACTGATTTTGTTTTTGTTTTTGTTGATCCGCAACAATAATTTCAATCAAAATATGGCCTAAACGGCTAAAAATGGTCTGAAATGAGGTAATTATTACGACCTTTAATTTGCACGATATTCCCGCGCAGTTAAAATCGGGCATTAATGCATCGGACTCGCATTTAAATCACCTTGATTTATATCACATTCGAAGCTAACCAAACCCATATTTACGAGATCACAATCTCCACTCTGACTGATGAACAAGATTTTGCTGAGCAATGCCTTCCACTCAGCGATGGCTAGTGTTGAGCAGTGACAGAGACAGAGACCAACATTTCGAAGACAAATACTGGAATTTCTGCTTAACTTTCCCATAGAAACAAAAAAAGTTTTAATGTGAGTCTATGGTGAATACGCAATTGTGACATTGGTGATGGGGCACAAACATTACCATAATACATTGGAAGACCCCCAAAGTCGAAGGGTTAAGCAAAGCAAGTTTAATTGTTATTGCGTTACATTAGATATAACTCGGTTTTGAAATCTCTCCACAATGAATGTTAATACGAATTCGAAAAATTTAAAAACCAAACACAACACAAGTTCTTAGCTCTTGAGTTGAATTGTTGTAATTAAAGCAATAACAACAAACTCGCCATAAATTGTCTGACTATTACAGAGCAACTCCCCAATAGTTGACCACTTGTTGCAAATATTGAGAATTCACTATAAACAAGCATAATTTACATGGATAATTGGTATAAACAAAATATTTGGCGATAAAATTCGCCAATTAGCATGAATACTAGCTAAATTCTCTAGTTTAATAATTAATATTGAAGGAAATTGGTGATATTCATCATTTTCCGAATTTATCATTTGAATTTTATCGAAATTTCACAAAATTATGTTCAGTTTTCTATGAAAATTGGTCAACTATTGGGAAAGTCAACTATTCAGGAATCTACTATTCAGACGTTACACTGTATTAAAAGTCTGAACCAACGATTCGAAGCTAACCAGTGATCGCAAGCCTCCAAATCAAATACGTTAAAGGCTTTCCACAAAATAATGGTTTTGTAAATATTATTACACATATTGTTGAGTGTATACGGAAATGGAAGCCAACTAATGAACATTTTATTCAAATAACTCAACACTTATTGAAAAGTAAAACAAACGTTGATTTCAAGTGCAGATCGCGTACTGGCTTTCAGTGGAAGTCTTCGGAGTAGAAAATACTATTTTTATCCGGACTTTATTCTCGATGTGACTATAATTTTGAGATAAACGGCGTTTCGGAACAGCATTTCATAAATATTATTGAATAATAATAGAGTGCAATAAAGGCAATAATGATTACGCATATAATGATAATAATCGGTTGGTTTTGGGCAAAAGTCATGCTTTTCTCTCATTGCAAACAACCCTTTCATTTGTGGCGCTATTAATCAAAGGCAACGCTAATTGTAATTCTGTTGGAAACACGAAAATCCAGGCAATGATTATCACATCGCTATCGGTGTCTGTCTTGAACTGAGTTCGCAAATAGGCGTCCGTTGACTGACTCTAATGCCAGGCCTGCACTGACCGGTCGGCCCATTGTTGTAATGTTATATAATAACAATGACCTGGATTTGTGTCCGATGCGATTGATCCGATCGATCCGATCGATCGCTTGCCATAAATGATAGTCACAATGGGTTACAATTATCGGATCACTTATGATCACTAGATTATGCAATACATCAAACCTCATGACACCGACTGACGTCTAATTCCTCGATCATTGTTTGCCCTCCACTCCAGAAGAGGTTTCACCGGAGAGGTGGTTGAGTGGGAGGAATGGCTGACCGACCGATGCCGGGTCTCGCCATCAGTGGCCTAACCAATAGCCGAACCCATATATTAATCTGGGCTCCGATCTGAGGTCTCGTCCACTTCTAACCGATCGAGTTATTGATCGGATGAGCACTGAATGTTTGACAACAACTATGAAAGAAAAATTAATCCAAACTTTTTTCTAATAAACGAATAGATTAGATGTTAATCAGGAAATACATATCAGAGTTCGGCTGATATGCCATCCGAGCCCTGGTTGTAGTGCCGAGACATTTGGGTTGAGTAAACAAATGAGATTTGATTAATGAACTCGAGATAAAATCAGTTCAACCGCTGAACGCCTATTAATAGACAATTTCAGTCATTCTTCCGATTCTCTGAGGTTTGACGGGAATTAAAAAATCAATTCATAGCTCTTCAGAAATCAATAAAAACAAATCGATTAGTGGTCGCCAACCAATCAAATGCATACAGACTTGACTGGAATGAGACCTTTTTGTCGGTTATTAATCGAGAATTTATTGAAAAGTGAGGTCAACTGATCTAAGATTATCTTCAGAGCTAATAATTTTGTTTGTAATGCAATCGAAATCAATCGATGAGAACAAGAATTGATAGGCGAGTTCACAAAACGCGGAATCCATTGATTTCTTGGTCATTGGAATCAATTAAAATTAATGGTTATCACCAAAAATTTCATTACTCTTTGGCAAAGAGCTAATGACTGCTCGGCTCGGGTCGGGTCTGACGACTGCGAGCCAACTGAGGCGCTCATAACCACTGACGGTTCGGAAGACCCCGTATTTCATATAATAATCATAATTTTCAAGGTTTCGATTGGCAAATGATGTTTGGCTCAGGTCTTAGTTCAATAGTGAACATCAGAAGCGAGTCTAATGACAGCACTGATGGCATTCAAATAGCTGTCTATCGATATTTAATTATACAAAATAGAAAAATATTGCTCTCAATAGACATTAGAAGAGATCTCTCCTATGGGTTACCGAACGCCAGAGGATATAGGCATTGGATATATGAATATGTTTTGCAAAATAAATAAAACGACAAAAAAGTAAAGCAAAAGACAAAAAAAAATGTTTGCATTTGAAGTAAATTATTGCTTGAAATGGCAATAAAATAAGATTTAGTGAACGCAAATCTCACATTATATCGATTCGAAAATCTGAGCGAAATTTCTGTTTCACTCGGATTCGACTTTTATTTGTGACTTTTGTTTGCTTTTTGATGCCATTATTCAAATGCACAGTAGTTTAAAATAATTTGTTTTAATGTGTTTGAGTAAGCCTTTTGAGGGCCAGGCGATGGCCGCGTCGATAATTAGCTTGGTCATATCTCGTCAGGCAGATGACGAGCGAGGCCTCTAATGGGAGACAATCTCTCGCCGGTCGGTCTTATCTTTTAATTGGATCGGAGATCGCGAACCAACAACAAGAGACCGAATCAGCAATGGCTCAAAAATGGCTGATTAACTATAAATTGGCTGAGACTGGTCAGAGAGGCTCTTGGCTAAGCACACACACACACACAGCCATAATTATTTGTCATCTCTGCGATGCCACAAATGATCAATAAGTTTATTCAAGAGTGCAATTAAATTAAAAACTGTTGTTTCACTAAAAGGTTATATTCGATAGTTTCGTCGATATATTGCCTTTCGCCGCAAGACTTGAGTAATAAATCGACGAATTTTTGTTGTATTTGTTCAATAAATTATCGAATTCTGAATAAATGAAAGAAAATCCCGAATAAGAAAACAAAAACTCATTTTCGCTGACTTTGACTCATAAATAGTGCAAAAGTTTGGAGAATCTGAAGACGTCTGAGAAAAATAAAGTTTTTGTTCAAATGGTTTGGCTATCGATTGCTATTCTGACACAACAGTCGTTTCACACAAAAACATTACTTGAAGGCCAACCGGGAGAGAGAATAATAATAATAATGGCGAAGAATTTGGTTGATGTGTCGGCTCAGTCTGACACCGGTGTTATTGTTTTCAATGAGAAGGCAGTTGTTTTTGAGCAGAGATACAGCGAAAAAGATAATGACTTCAGAACAGTAATAATCACTTTCTTCTCATGCAATCTCACGAATGCAACAGTTTTTACGAGTCGTTGTTTTGCATAAAATTCCGTCAGATATACCAATGCCTAACACTTAGACAACATTCATGTATGTCATGTTCAATGATTTCCGCAATTGGTCTCTCTCTCTCTCTCTCTCTCTCTCTCTCTCTCTCTCTCTCTCTCTCTCTCTCTCTCTCATCACTTATCAAAAACTTGTAAATCGATTGTAGTTAATACGAAAATTTAAATGTTTTGAAAAATAAATTATTTTCGATTTGAAGTTCAAATCCTAGACTTAAGTCAATTTGTTTGAGAGCCGGAGCCTTAGCATCGGTGGTGGCAGTGATGGCAGTGGTCGTTGTGGTAGATGCGGTCAATTGGCCCCGATTTCCCATTAGAGCTCATACGAGCCAACCCTCCAGTGGTGGTCGTATTGATCAGATCGCTGCCAAATGTCGGGTGCATTCCATTCCATGGCTCACAGGCATTGAAAATTTCAATTGAAAGCAAAAAGCAAAACAAGTTAATTGCAAACCGCATCTAATTTCAATTTTCACCTTGTCCATATACATGTCCATATAAGCGGGCAGATTGTGCATCAAAGAGTTTAATGGATCCGTTCCTTCACATCAAACGCGTGCAATTAATTAGGATTCCAACCGATATGAGTAACTCTTCCCGATAAGCAATGACAATAACCATTGTCTGCGAGGCGGGACTGCATTCCATCGAATCGGATGGAAAACAGTTATCAAAGAAGTTATGATAAAAATGTTGACTTGAAATAAATGGCAATTAAAAATGGAGTACATATGAGAACACGATGAGCGACATTAGCTATTAAGCCCTATCTGAGGCTAATTGATGTTCATTAGCGATAGTCTTCATCCAATTTGTGTCTTTGTGTTTGTGGAGGCCTCGCGTCGACACAAACTCATATCGAGCCCAAGCATGAGATGCGAGCAGCGATGACACCGTCCGATACCGTTCAGCACATCTTCTATGCCAACTGTCGACCGATTTTTTTCTTTGTCCGCATTTGTGGGTTAAATGGACAGAAATGGTATGACTTATGTGTCGCACATCTGATAAGAATCTCATTTTAAAGTCAACTCGATATTAACTAATTGAAGTGGAGATCGCAATCATGGCATCACTCGAATTAGCATCAATGCTATGAGTGATGGCATCACTTTATACTCTTATTTGCTATGAAATATCATTAAAAAATAAATCAAAACAAAGTTTCTAGTTCAATTCGGGCACAATTTTTGAATATCAAATATATATCCGATTCATAGATAATCAATAATTTATATTAAAAAAATAACTTTTGTGTTAAACTAAAACAAAAACTCGTAATTAAGTTATAAGTAGTGAAGCGATAGAGCGATCGATCAGACTTTAAGATGCATTAAATATTTAAATTTTATTCAATTAGTAATTAACATAAAATTCTTGCAATAATTGGCTAATTATTTGACGCTCTGATGTCTTAATCGATTGCTTCTCTTAATTAAAATATGATTTGTTATGAATTTTTATTGCGAATCAGATAATGAGATGAAATCCTTTTCCTCATTCAATGATCCATCAAATTGAGTGTCGGATAATAAATAAGTAGAGGAATGACTGAAATTGTTTCGATTCGAAGAAGTGATTAATGGCTGAGAAATGGCTTCTTTTGTCGGCCATTAATTGGAAGGTTTTGTCTCAGAAAACAATAATTTATCTGAAATTATCTGAATTTGAAAGTCGTATTCAAATTGAAATCAAATCGGATTTGAATTCCCAATCGGACTCTCAATCGGTTAACGCAAACAAATAACTGTTTGGAAGATATCGGTCGCCAAAAATTGATTTTGATTATAGACTCTGAGAAGTTATTCGTTTATAATTTGTTTTGTTTGCAGAGATGAGGAACTAAACTGAGAATATGGTCACGAATTAGTGCTCCTCTTCTGGCCTTCCGATCGATTCGATCGAACCCTTTGGTCGCTATTATTCTGACCAAAAGTTAATGAACTTCTGGTAACCAACAGTTTCCTTGTGTTCTCTCATTTGTTTTGTTTGTTTTACGAATTTTGTTCCACAATTTGAATATATTATTGATTTTGGCTCCAAATTCATCGAATGCTTGACTTAGTGGGAGACGAGAGGTCTTCGGGCCTATCGGTAGCCGACCCTCAATGAGCGCTCACGTCGTGCGTGTCTACAAATGCACTTCGTTTTAGGGCTTATCTTCTTTTTGGTGATGCCTTCGATTGGCTGAACTGAGCAATGTCTTTGTCCTTGTCATTGCATGCCATCAATTCGACACTTTTAGCACTGGTAGTGCGACTAATAGACAAAAATAATAAAATATAATTTCGTTTAAAGATTTAAAATTAATTTAAGTGCAAATCTAATACAAATTTATTCAAAAAGGTGATAATTGCACCTATTTAATTTTTACTGCTACTAATAAACAGTAGTCGTAATACACGTCTTCCGGCAATTCGTACCGTATTTGACATTTAATACACATATAATGATTATA
>JAQGBE010001279.1:0-11826 GCA_034698225.1 Scheloribates latipes | reverse complement strand
TGCTAAATAAATTTCATTTTTAGCCTAGACATGTTAATCAAGCTCAAGCTTTTATTATTTAATATTCATAGTGTTTCATGAATTTCGAGGGAAAAGTTCTCACAAGAAAAACCAGCTTGGTGTTGCCAAGGTGGTGCCCGCTTGATCAGCAATCTTATTCTTGTTCAAGCGAGCTTAGTGATCTAGAACATGCTATAACGCCACTATTGAACTAGATTGAACCTTTGTTGACCCTGTGCTGGTTGAACTGTCCATTGGCAGTCCGACCCGCGGACCGACACCCGGGTTAACCCCTCTGTTCGGCGTTGGCGTCGTTCGCTTCGTAGCACTTCGTGCGTAACATTGCGTTAATTTTTTCCCCAAAAAATCCATTTAAAGTGTTAGGACTGACAATAGGTTTGCATTTAGCCTAACATTAGAATAGTTGTCTTATAATGTGCGACATGTCCTGTGCTCGGCTCTGAGTGACCAGTCCAGGCCATTGAGCATGGTGCCAATTGTAAACCAGCTTGTTCAAGCCAAAGGTCATTAAAACAAAATTAATTATTAATAGTGAATAAAATTGAGGAAAAGTAGTGATAGAAAAAGGCTTTTTTCTATTCCCTGGTCATTGATATGTCATCATTGGTGTCAGTGGTCGGGGTAAGTGTTATCTAGCAAGTTATCAGTGGTTTTTGTGCCCAAAGACAAGCCCTCGCTACTTACCAGGGATAGCCAAGGTCAGTGACATTGAGCGGGTAAGTCATTGGACGCCTAATTAACTGGTAATTAATGACAAAATCGATTCGATTTAAATACAGTTTATTAGTTCCAAGTTTATAGATAAAAGTCTAGCTTTGATTATAATTGAGAGTTAATTATGATTTGAATTACAATTAATTAAAGTTCAGTTTCGTATAACAAGTCTTCTTCAGACTCGAGAACCAGTCCGTAGAGGACTCGCGGCGAAGACCATCGGTTTCGGTGCCGATACTTCTTCACCAGTTTAGTGCAGATTAGCCAACAAAGTAAGACTAAGAGAGTCAATAGGATTAAACCAGTGATGAGAATCACAGTTAAGTTAATTGTATTCAAACCAAAATACATGACATCTTGTGTTGGGTCACACAATGTGACACACATTAGACCGAAAACCGGGTATTTATTGGCGTATTTACGGGTATTTGATTCGATTATACGGTAATTGTGTTAAGCAATAGACTATTGGCCACTAATATTGGCCATAAGTTGACTAGTTGTTCGACCACCTTGGTCATTGCCAAGCTCCTGGCAGTGGATCTCTATTGATATAGACTAGCTAGATTAAAATTGCTAATTAGCTGTCGCGAGGTATTGGCGTATTTTGAGTGAGGAAATTGCGATTAAAATATTAGCGACTTTTCCGCTAATATTATTGAAATTTCTTCGATTTGTTTAAGAGTCGACTGAATTTACAATTCAATGCTAGTCTCAGTTTAGGAGCACTTTATTTGTTTATTAATCGACTGATTAGGAGTCGGAATATAAAGTGTGTCCGCAGTCGACGGATCCGATCAGTCCGACAGTGGCTGGCGATCAGTGAACAAGTGAGCCGACAGTCGATAGTCTGGAGAAGAGCTTCGAGAATGAGCTGCCGTTTGACTGCAATGAGCTGTCGATCGCCAGAGTCTGCTATGAAGTGATGGTTCGCTACCACTGAAGAAGTGGTCCCAAAGAAGGAGTAGTTGCTGACGAAGAATGATCTATGCCATGATGGCCATGGTAAGTCTGTCATATGCATGTGATCCAAATGTCGATGGTGGGAAATTCTCTATGCGCTTAACAATGTCCTGGTTTATGGTGTTTGTCGCGCCTGAGCTCAGCCATAATTAGACGCCACTTAATGCCAGACAAATCAATTAATCTTGTTTAGTATACACAACGATATACATAATTTTCCTCTGGGATATTTTCGCACAGCCCAACGGCTATGCTGTCAATCGACAGGTAATGCACCGGAAAAGAGACGAATATTTTTTATTTGTGTGAATCGTATGAATAAATCAGTCTTTTTGTCTCTTTATTAACAATTAGAGGCCATTCGGGAGACGACAGTCGCGTATCCGGTGTGCAAAGCGATAGCGCTTTCTTACGGTATGAGTCGTAGCCCTTATCCACAAAACGATTCGTTTCTGCGTTTACCCTATTTTCGCGAAACATAAGCCGCGGTTATGTATGTAAATATTTTTTATTCTAGAGGCTTGGGCTATACCACCGAGAATAGGGTAGTCCTATTTGTGGCTTTGCTCAGCACCTGTGCTCATCTGTTCCGGTCTGGTGTATGATCCAGGGCCAAACCGCCAGAATGAATATGCTAATTTAATGTAAATAAACTAGCTATAAATCCGACTTGCTCTTTTTGTTGCTGTTTTCACTTGTGCTCGCTTAGAGTGTCGCCTGTGCTGCCTCTCCCCAGCCATCCAAGAGCCGGAGCGTCGGTTTTTCCACTATAATCGACTAGAATGCGTATATAATCTAGCTAGTATCAAGTATAGAATGAGCCAGTCCTTATCATTTGACTCGGTATTTTTTGCCTGTCATCTAAAATGACTTCATAATTCACCTGAGGAAAATTCAAGCTAATTTATCATTAGACAGTCACTTGTCTCTGGATTGTTCTTGTCATTCGTCGTTGAGACGAGCTAGATCGTGGTTTGTCACTTGCCTGTTGAGATTGCCTGAAGAATCGGTACTTTTTCGCAATATTCTTGGCATTTGATTATTGAATTTTGCGAAAGAGTTACGAGTTTTTTGGCCAATCGATTGCCTCGACAACTGATCGCTCGCTCGATTTCCCTCACTGATTAATTGATCTTGCTTGTTTTGTCAAGTTATCTTGAATCAATTTAGTTCAATCTGATAATTGCTTGCTGAATGTTGTTCGTCTACTTGGTATTACGTGGTATAAGCTGTTTGCAATGTAATTCAATATGTTAACGTGGGCATTTTCACTTGGCCTCTACAACTGGATCATACTAGATAATTTCATCTAGATAGCGTCTCTATTTCACTATTAATGCCAGATAATAATGTATAATGTGTTTTGTCTATTTATTTTATTGCAGATAAACTAGCAAATTGGCCGCATTATTATCATGGGTGGCATTGTTGAACAATCCGGATCGGGGGAGGATGTGAAAGGAATGTGCAGCTAGCTAATTTACGAATGACATCGATTCTTTTGCTTCACCATTATTGTTTTGGTTAAATGTAATGTGAAGTTTAGGAATTGATCTCATTTGTATTGGTCGACCACCACGATGTTAATTAATTGACCATGTTCATTCTCTGTAAATGATCAATTTTCTTGCTCAAATTATCAATAAAATTATCAATTTAAACCAAGCAAAACTGTCTACCATGCTAATTATTATTATGATTAGCTAGTATTCGCCTATTTATCAAGCTACAATCGCAACCAAACCAATGACCTTGCTCGTTGATTGGCTGTGGCGTCACTCAAAGGAAAATTAGATGAATTTAAATTTTTAAGCAAAGAAAAATTTTGGTCAAGGTATTTGCTTATTCGGCTTGAAATAGACAAGGAAAATTGTTTGGAGTAAGGAAAACCGCACGACCAAGTAATTAGAATTATTAGCTATTCGATCTTGTTCACCATATTTGCTATGCTTATTGCAGCCGATTGTGTGCTGACGACCATATTAATTGTTGCTTGCTCAGTTTACGTTATCAGCTTACTCTGAGCTTGTTCGTTGGTGAAAATTTACCTAGTTCGTCACTAAATTTATCCTTTTTTTCATCGTGTTCAATTAGTTTTGTCTGGTTCACTTGCTAAAAATACTTGGTAATTGTGAAGCAACGCGTCGCTGTGTCGGACCAAAATTATCTCGCTAATAATCGTTGTATTGTTACCCTACGACCGGCATGTGCTCTACACTTGTATCATGGTGCAAATGAACATGGACCACTTGCTCAACTACCTCCAGTCGTCGTTCGCCCTCTTCTACGTCACATTCCTCCTGGTCTACTACAGCGCCGAGTTCCTGGTCAAGTCATCCCTCGATGGCCGACTGCCCGGCGATCTGCTCGCTAATAACATGCTCATTTATTAGATAAATAATCATGTCAACTTTTAATTAATTAACAATTATGTAAATTACAAATGTGAATTGATCTTGCTTAAATAAATAACCTTGGCCATAACAGAAATGAGCAGTGTCATTTCAGTACCAGCCAGACGATGGTCGTGACGACCAGGAGCACCGACGACTTGGTCAGCCGACCGGCGGCCGAGTCGTCATCGGAGTCGTAATCGCTGCACACGTCCGAGTAGTAATTGAACTTGTTCACGTCGGGACAGTACTTGTTCGGGTGGTTGATGAGCAGCGCCTCCACGGCGTTCCACAGGATGTCCTGGTCGGCGATCGAACAGCTCCTCTGGTGGACAGACGGATGGATCAGACAAGTGGTCAGTGAAAGGCTTGGCCCGAAACCTGAAACCCGTCCACTGGCCTGAGCTCTACCTCATCCTCAATGACCACTCCCAACCGGGTGTTCGGGTTGAGGCCACACTTACCTCGGCAGTTTCGCCGACACAGTCGATCTGGAGCCAGGCCGAGCAGCAAGCAATCAAGGGCTGGCTGTAGTCGTCGCCCCACACGTTTTCGGCCGCCCGTTCGCACTTCTCGCTGACCCGATGCACGGCGTGGACACACCTCGTGGACACGCCCTTGAAGTACGTCGGGTTCGCATAGATGATGGCCTTCCACGACAAGCGCTGACCGCTGTTCAGTGGCCATCTGGTAGTGGCCACCTTCGAACGGCCAGATGAGCTTGTTCCGATTGGGACCAGGAGCACTATCACTAGCAGTGAATGCAAGCTTGACATTTTAGGCGTTCTAGTACAAATCAGATGGAAGCGAACTAGCTCAATTCACACAAATTACTTTGTATCATGGTATTTAATCCCATTAGTGCATGCGAACAATTCAATGCGACCACTATTTATAATCCCCAGGTATTGGTGCAATTTCGCACTACTCTTGGCAATTATCGCTTGGGTAGCAATTGAACTTGGCATTATTTTCGAATTTATTTTAATCTAGGATATTTATTTAATCAGATAACTGGCTGAATATCTTTTATCAATAAATGGAAGGCACAAACAAACAATAATTATCGAGCAAGCTTATTCTATCCAAGCAAGTTACCTTGTCCTTAAGCGCACAATGTACCAAGTTCATGGAATTATCCATCTTGACGAAAAAAGGTAATCCTTTTATTTTTAAACATAATCTTGGTTCAAACTTGAGCTATTAAGCTATAAATAAGTGATAATAAAGTGAAGTCATACTATCAAGGTTGTTTGCCATGCTTAATTATCAAAGTAAGTTCGATAAAATAACCTAATCATGTTTAAAAATAGCCGAGTTAACCAAAATAACCGATTTTAAACTATTCAAACAAGGCAACAACAAGCTCGACTCGACAAAGTTCATTCCTGGCCGTACTCGACGTACTTGATGTATGGTTAGCCGGGAATGTTTGTCAATTGGCATTCGATAGTATCGACAATCGGTGTGAACCCGACAACAGACAGACAACATTCAAAACACACGGCAACCGATCGGTTGGCCTCACAGTGAGAGCCCTATCGCAAGCAAGTGGTCGGTAGAGCTATGGAGACGGGGGTGTCGTCCGTGATGTCGGGGGTGGTGTTGGCTAAGGACGAGGAGGCGCTGGCACTGAAGCAGAGGGTGCGGGACCTGCAGCGGGAGAACGGCGAGATGAAGGAACTGATCTTGTTCCTCGATGACGAACGCAATTACGCCAAACAGTTCGTGAAGGACATCAACACCAAGCAGATCAAGAGCTTCAACCAGATGAAGAGCAAGCTCAACCTGCTCGAGCAGAAACAGTTCGAGCTGATCAGGGAGAATTACTCGCTCAAACAGGTATATAAGAATGACCATCACTGTTTCGGTTTGCACTCATTTCACCTTGTTTCAAACCATCTTGCTCATTCTTATTTTCATCTAGATTCTATTTGGCGCTTGGCCATCCTGTTACCTACCTTGTTTCAAATTTCAAATGATAATTAACACGCTAATTTCTCATGTTAATGTCATTTCAATGTAATTCATTTTTATCTTGCCCATCTTTCAAATGACCTTTATAAATTTCACCGTGATACAGCCTATCTACCTAGGAATGTATGCATTATTCGTTGATACCTTTTGCAAATTGATTGCTCATTTAATTATCTTGATAAATAACAATCAAAACCAAACCAGTTTTATAAATAAACGTCAAACAATCTTGTCTACAAAACCTACCTTGTTTATTCACTTGTTTCTATTGAACCTTTCCTTTTATCTGTAAATTAACACAATAGCAAGTTAAATTAATTTGATTAATCATGTTGATGATAAAAAATAACCATGATAAACAGTGTAAAAGTAGAGGTCCCACCGAGACTCGAACTCGGATCGCTGGATTCAGAGTCCAGAGTGCTGACCATTACACCATGGAACCAGTTATTACCAGCATGCTTAATTACACTTGTTATAGGTATCAACTTGCTTAGATTTCAATAATCCGCTGATAATAAATTAGAAAGTCAGCAAGATGCAATTAATCACTTAGTTAATTGCCAATTGAGCATGATAACTGGTTCCATGGTGTAATGGTCAGCACTCTGGACTTTGAATCCAGCGATCCGAGTTCGAGTCTCGGTGGAACCTGGTCCTATTTTGGCCCGATTACCATGCTACTTTATCATTTCAATCGTAATAGATAACAGTAATCAATGGGTTTAGTCAATTCACCATGCTAATTTAATATGCCTTTTATTCTACAGCTATGCGTACTATTGGACACCAACTCCGGCCAACCGCACACCGATCTGCTGAACGGCCAGCCGTGCGGCCACTCGTCTGGTCGGCCGCCGTCGAGCGCCGCCTTCTGTCAGTACATCACTTACCTGGAGAACGAACTGAGACAACGCGGCGCAGACGTTGTGCGGCCCAAACACGTGACGGACGCGTTGCGGGCGAACGCCATCCGGGAGTCGATGACCGACTCGGGCGACGAGAAGTCGATCATTGAGTCGCTGAGCGAAACCGCAATCAAGTCGTTAATGAATCGATGAATAACTGCTTTAATTAATTGATTCGCATTTAATTAGTTTTAAATCTATTTCAAAGTTTTTAATCTCATTGTAAATGTCCGGACAGACACCGGACATGTCGTTAGGGATGAGTCGGTTATTTGTGCACAATGTTCAGACATTCCCACTCATTGGCCAGCCCTGGGTGTGAGCCATGATCTTGATCTTGCTACATTCAATTGTTATTGATTTTTATAATGATTTTATATTTTGATTAATTATTTTTTTAATAATTTCTACTTAAAAACATATTTTATATTTAGATATACGCCAATAAATCAAAGTATATTTGCATTTTTATAAATTGTATCATGTTCAATTTGAATTGGTCATATTGAAACTTGATTTAAATTTATCTTAAAATGACTATGGTGCAATTACAAGTGCAATTAACTATTAATTCGGTATTTAATTGACTAATATATGAGTTATTCAGTCAAATGATTATCGATATTAAGCCACTTCTGGAGGGTTTGTTCGGCATTGCACTCATGCAGTGCTCTGAGTGCGGGCCAACCCTTCTTAGCCGAGGACAGCACATACGTGTTGGTCGGATCCATGCGATAGGAATGAGCGCCCATCACAAGTGACTGACACAAACGGGCTTTTATGCAAACCTTAGTTGAAGAGACAATCGGTGACCACAAGAAGTGCGGAACTGCTGAAAGCCATACTCACCATAAGAACACTGGTCTCGACTTCCGTCAGTCTTCTCGTCTGCAAATAGCCTTTGAGACCACAGCCGGGAATCAGTAGCTGAGGGCCGGCCGTGAACTCGCCCAGCATTGTATAAGCAAGGAAGATGGCCAGGTCAAACACCTTGGGGTTGTAGTTGGCATCGCCGAAGTCGATCACACCCTCGACATGGTGCTGGCCATCAGCACCCGACTGGACGATAATATTCTGCTCGTTGTAGTCGCCGTGAATGTAGCCGTACTCGAGTCGGTCCAAAACGGTCAGCACTTCCGTCTGGAACTGGTCGAGACTGACCGCAACCATTCGCCGGTCGGACTCGTTCTCTACGGCATCCAAGTATCGCCGAACGCTCAAGACGTTCATCAGAGACCAGTTGGCCTGACGTTTGTCGAGGGCTGGAGCGGAGAATGTCTCGAGCGCGGTGTCTATTCTGGCCAAATATTGGCCACATTCGGCCAGAAGAGCCGGAGTGAATGGAACGTGTAGTAGAAGTTTGCCCGGAATGTACTCCAATAGTCTGAAGCCGTAGACCTGTTCATCAGTGGTCGGCTGACCGGGAGATCCGATCCGTTCGTAACTCAGATACTGACCGCTGGCGTTGAGTTGAGGAACAGTTACCCGAAGTCCGTTGTTATACAAGTGAAGGATGAGTGCGTTGACCGCATCTAAACCATAGAGCGATTATCGTGGCATTAAGTGGTGATAATTAGCTTGGTCATCTTACCTAGATAGCCTGGCATCATAGTCTCCTCATGGTTGGTGATCTTCAGTATGAACTCCTTGTTGTCCACAGTTTTGATATAATAATTTCTGTCGTCATAGCCATTGAGTTGTTTCATGTGAGCAAGGTCATGGCCGTACCGCTCTTTGAGCAAGCTCTTCACCAGGGCTACATTATCGGCGGGTCTGTTCATGGCTAGTCTGGTCGGCTCGTAGTCTGACAATACAAGTAAAACTGTATCTATTCATCTAAGGCATGGCCAACATTATCTATCAATGACCTTGGTGGTGACAAGCCACATGACCTTTCTACTGTCAATTATCTGTTTGATTAATTGATTAATAGATTATTTCCGGATTCAGATAAATATTTGTAAATAAAGATTATAAACTAACAAGTTTATCACTTCAATGGATGTTTCTGATAACGTTTGATACATTGAACAAGGTGATTTTTATTATTAACATTTTTGTAATTTATATTAACAAGTACAAAAGTTTGTCAAAATTCGCCGAACAAATAGAATAGAATAAAAACTTTAAATCCTTAACACAAACAAGAGCATCTACATCTGTTTCTATGGCGATCTATTCAACTATTTCTATTATTGTGCTAGGTACAGGAATATTCCGTCTGGTTATCTGGTTATATGAAACTGATCACAAAAATATATTAAAACATCATTCTGGTGATTAATGGACTTAAAATTTCAATAATTTAATTATGCACCAATGTAATGATGACGGTTATTGTGAATAAACTAGAACAATCATCATGACTAAATGAGCAAGCTAACCTACAGCTGTCGTCAGATAACTGTCACGTTATATAATAAATTATTTCAACATGTTTAATATCTTCTAGCTATAATAACAAGGTATAGCTCAAAAAGTACATCTTGACAAGAACAATAGCACAATTAACAATCAAATCTAGCTTCAGCTATCAAGTTTGCATAATTTAAATCCACTGATTAATACCAAGGATATTAATCGGGGGGTTAACTCGTCGACGAACATCACTGTCAAGCGATGACTCGTCACTTACTATACGAACGGCTCATATAAAGCCCAACACATATGCACTCAATTCACGTGTGATAACAAAAATAGGTTTTAATTGCAATTGAAATCTAAATCCAATTTAATGTTATCAACTGAATCGCTCAATACTTAGCCGACGGAAGAGTGTTAGCAACCAGTGGCCAAACAAATGGCCAGAAAGGGCAACAAAAAGGCCAACAATAGAGGCAAACAGCAGCCGAAGAAACAACAGAAGAAGCAGCCGAATGGCCACCAGAAGAAGAATCAGAAGAACACCAATAACACCAATGGTGGCCATCAGTCGGACGACGAATCGGTGGTCGACTGGTCGGCAGATGTGCAGTCAGTGGTGGCCAACGGAACCGCTGACCAGATACAGAGCCAACCTCTCGACCTCTCAATCGCGAGCACATCGGCGGCCAGTGGCCAGACGCTGGCCAACGGTCACAATCTTCACTACTCGCTGAAAGGCCTGTTCAATCTGGGCAACACCTGCTACCTGAACAGTGTTCTTCAGGTGGTCAGTGAGACTCATTTGCTCTTCGAGCTGCTCAACGAGCGGTCCCACGAGGGCTCGACCTATCGGGCCAAGAGTTCGGTGGCCAATGAGGAGCTGGACGTGACTTTAGGCTCGCCGAAGCCGATCAGCCAGGACCTGGTCGGCTTCATGCGGGACATGCGGTCGGCCGCCGCGCGGACAGTGAGTCCGTCCAATCTGCTGAACAGTATCCGCAAGTGTTGGCCACAGTTCGAGGGTTGGGCACAACAGGACTCGCACGAGCTCTTGAGATGTCTTCTGGATTCGCTCAAAACTAGGGAAACTCAGCGCCAGAGGAGAGCTGTCGTACGCGAGCTTAAGACACTGTGTCAGTCCGTCGATGACGACGACCAGAACCTGGACGACGACACGAAGTCCCGAATCAAGTCGTATGGCCCCCACACTTCGCTCACACCGATCGACACTGTCTTCGGCGGCCAACTCGTGTCCAGTGTCTGCTGTGATGTCTGCAACACGTGTTCACTCAACTTCGAGCCATTCTTCGACCTCTCTTTACCATTGTCTCATCTGAGCAACAATTACTCCGGTAATAGTGTGATAGTAGTGAACAAGAGTAGTGACTCAAACAATAAGAAGGAAGCAAAACAAGAACCGAAGAATCTGATCAACGAAGACCCCAAGAATCTGACCCCCAAAGAGAGGAAACAGCAGAGGACACAAAAGAAGGCGGCCCGACGTGAGCAACGGCAGCAAATGGCGGCCAAGAAAGTCATTGACATCACACCTGCAAAGTCAGAGTCAAAGTCAGTGACCGAAGAAGAAGTCAAGAAAGATGTGAAGACATGGGTAGACAATGCACAAGAACCCGAGCTTAATGTCAATGGTGATGACTGGCCAGGAGTTAGCGATTGGAATCCTAACTCTCCGAAGACTGAGGAAGACTTCCGAGGAGAGGTCAAACAGGAAGAGGTCACCGAAAATGGACAGACGGAGCAAGAAGACTGGACTGTCGGTAATGACCAGTCGAACGGTGGCAATGATTGGGATGTTATGGGAACTAAACTCATATCTGACGATCAGTGGAACGCCATCTCCGGTCGGGCGGCCGACAATAGGATAGATGAGGAGAACGACGTCTCCAACGAAGACTTCACTATTGAGCCACTGTTGAGTGACTTGGAGAACACGACCCAGGATAACAATGATTGGTCTAAAAGGATTGAAGAATGGCATTTCGAAGACGAGGAAGGAGAGGACGAGTGTCTGCTTGCCATCGCCGGTCTATACCAGAGTGGGGCCGCGGAAGAGCCGCAGCCCTATTGGAACGACTGGTGCGAAGACGGTTGGCCCACTCATCCCACTGTCCAATACGGTCCGCAACTGCCGTCCACTTCCGACAACTGGGGCACTGCCGACAACGTACTCGAAGAAGAGTGCGACGAATTCAAAGCACTTCACGACGAAGTTCAGTCTCGGCTTGACTTCGAGGCCGAACAACTGATGGCCGGCAATATCTGCGACAAAGAGAAGATAGAGATCAAGCAGACGAGTAGTGACCAGAGCTCAGAACAGCCAGAGTTGGATTGGCAGTCGGCCAAAGTCAAGCAGTTGGTCGACGTGTGTCTCAAAACGCTGACCGCCGGCAGTGAGACCGAAGACAAGTTACCGAACTTCGATCTGTTGCGACTGTTGGCCAACTTCACGGCCGTTGACCGTCTGG
>JAQGBE010001278.1:0-11827 GCA_034698225.1 Scheloribates latipes | reverse complement strand
TAACGATCCCATAATCTCGTCTATTATGGCGACTGATGTTTAAATGCAAATGAAACCCATTTTTATTTTGCGTGTTTTGACGAAACGCACGGATCGGCTGCCGATCGAGAGCTGCGTTGCGCCGACCGATGGAAGTCGAGGTCGAGTCGACACCAAATTATATACCGAAATCCAATCTAACGGTAAAATCCATTTTTGTTATAATCTCAGCTCAAATGCTAAATATTTGGCACTCATTTAATTGATCGCAAATTATTTGGTCAATCGATAAGCAGCGGAGAAAAGCCAGTGTTGAGACATAAAGGCATTTGTAAAAAGTGGCAAAAATTAATAATAAATAATTTTTAATTCACTGTTTGCTCTTATCTGCGAAATTTGAGCAAAAAATTATCGAAAATAAAAGTTTAGTTAAGAATCAAAATGAAAATCAGCGCTGATATGGTGTAAGGCCTAGCAGAGTGGCCAAGAGTTGCGGGTCAGGGCCGACCAGTGCTGCTGTCGGTGGCGGACGGCATACCACTAATGACTGATTTGCTTCTAATTATCTGCCAATAGATTAACAAATATTGTGGAATCGCAAGAGAAATAACGAGCAATCGCTGCAATCGATTGCCATTTGTTTGGTCCCAACACTTGACGTCCAAATACACAACTATTCGCACGAATTATTCCCACATTTTATTTGTTTCGTAAGGATTGTCGGCTCCAAAGAGACCCGGATTAGACTCGAAATGCCAATCGAACGGCATTTTTAATGGACTCTCAATAAATGCCATTAAAAGCCGAGCCATTCGTCGCCCACTTCTAACCAATCGCCTAATTAATTAGGATCTGTCCGAACGACAGACACTTCGCTCGACTGCAATGAGGATGAGGTCTAAGCTTTGAAACGATCGCCAATTGTCTTATTAGTGGAGCCGTCAGTCGATGCGCTAATTGTTTGGCCGAATGGCAGTGAAGTTACCATTAATTGTGAATAAATATTTAATTTTGATTCGCCTTTTGGCTGATATTAAGGCAAACAGAGATCTAAAATAATATCAGACAATAAACGCAACGAATGGCAGAACTGTTTATATCTGGCATTTATTGCTCCCATTGTCGGTCGATATGAATGCGAGGATTCAATAAAATGCGATCACATCTCGTGTGTTGGCATCGATAGACTGGTTCTCGTGCGGTCCTAATCGTCGGTAATGGCGATCCAAATGTATGCACAATTACATCGTTCATATTAGTTAATTGGTTGACACACACACAGTCTTAGCGGAAGCGCTGAATCAGGTTTTCCGCTATTTAACTGATATTCTGGCCCTTTATTGAACGCAAACTGTTTTATGCGATTTTGGTTCTGTGCGACTGTCGGCCAAAGAGTCGATGGCATTCCCACCGCTATGATTGTGCTCGAGTGCTGGCCATCAGTGTATAAAATCGCACTCATTTGGTAGCTTTAGTTCACCGAATTTATAGATGAGACGCCAAGAGCATAGAGTAAGCACTTTATTATCAATTATTTTTGCCATTTAGCCGCTGATAGGCTTTTATTGGCAGTTCTGCTGTTATTTCACTTCTTGTTTACCACGAGATCGAAGATAACAAACCAATTGACAGAAAATGGTTGTTCGCCTAAAATCGATATATCTATCGATGGCTTGGTATGAGAGGCGAGAGGACAGGCATTGGACGACACATACCATCACATTCTGTCCGATATTCGGAGCCAAAGCGCCGATAAAATTGATTGTTAGATAGAAAATGAAAATAAATCTTCGGCTCTCTTCTCAATGGAAGCCTCTTTTGATCTCTTTTAGTCGCTCTCCGCTCGCAATCGATGGCAAAACGTTTCAAAAGCAGATTAGAAACAACTTTATTCAATATTTTTCTTCTGGAAAATAGGATCAAAATATTCAAAACCTTACGGAAAGCCATAACAACTAATGCCCTACTTTTCAGATGAGTATCAGAGGATTTGCACAACTCTTCGTTAAGGTATACACAATTGAGACCAAACTCTTCTTCTAATGCACTTTCGATTTTGTGTCTCACACTCACACTTACATTATTTACTCATTGCATCGTTTGCTAGACTAATCGCCAGGCAGTCCAGCGCCCGGACAGTCGCCAGTCCGCAGCCAACACACCATCAGGTCTCGTGTGACATCTAAGCTAGCTAGATCATTTCCTATATTGCCTGATGCCGTGAGCGCAGTCGGTCGGGTCAGTCGCCAATGTTGGCCACTCCGGTGACACTTCTTGTACATCCCTTCCTCACTGTATCGCTAAATATATAGCTTTCACTTAACTCCTATCGTAAACAAGACATTAGGAGAAGTCCTTCAAATGTGAGCTAATTTTCTAAACAAAATTTTATTGTCTGTTCTGTTAATACTGTTGGGACTGTTGTATCGCAAATGAGGACAAAACAATCAATCAGTTAATTCAGAATAAGACTGATATGTTTTGATACTATGTTTGCCTACTGTCTGAATGACTACCGTCTGTCTACTGTTGGCCAAGACTATTGATGAGGCAATGCTAATGTCTGACCAGCGCTGACCATCCGTTCCCGATTAGAGGCCATTAAGAGTCAGTGTTTTTATGTGTTGTCTCACACAAAAAGCGGTTATGAAATGTTAGAGTAATTACACGCGAATGCAAATTAACTGAAAGTTATTTCGCGCCACACTTTTGGCAAATGCTTTTCGTTTAGTTAATTGCATTTAACGGCATAATTGATGACCAGATTTATAAACCAGAGACAGAACTCGTATTTTTTTAATACAAAACTCTCAATCGGTTTCTTCACTCCATAAGCGAAACGGTTTGTGAAATCCCTTTTGATTTCATGAGTTATGCAACGAAATAGTTGTGTTTGTGCTCAGAGGCGATCGTTTTTCTTGGTTTGAGAGTTAAAGTTCCACTTTTAATATTTAGTTATAAGTGGCCAAGGTGAGTCGAGCGCATTGTGAAAGCGAACAGTGGTGTTGGCATCACAATCTGAGCCGATCTTTGAGAGATTGTGCCAATGTGGCATAACGTTATAATGTGGCATGCTCGTGGTCGTGGTCGTGCACAATGGCTGAGCAGTAGATGTGCAACACCGCGATAAGCCGGTCATGTCATGGCTCGCCTGATAAGGTCTGTCTGTCGGCCAATACAGTTATAACCCGTTTGTGGCCGTAAATCAATGTCTGGCATCACTTTCGCACGTAATCTGCATTTTGTTCGCAAACGAAATCCAATCCCTATTTAACACTCTTTTATGCATTTTTATAATTATATTATCCGAATATCGATATTTTATTTGTATTTCGTAATCAAATTAAGTTCGCGTTAATTAACGGTGCGATTCGAGTGCCGTAACAGACAAGTCGACTAATTATTTAATTACGAGCCGAACGGAATTTTTTCTTCTTCTTGTGAAAACCTCTAAGTATACGTTTCGTTGGCCTTTCGGTCTGTTTTCCTAAGAATTATTATCAAACCAATTGAATTACTTTTGAGTTAACATATGTTTGATTAGACCAGCATTTGATGGAAATGTCGGCGCATTTGCCGGTCGTCTCGCTATGGAAACGAGGCTTACGTTCAGAAATAGTAATAGTATTTCGTATTTTGAATGATTGAGAGTAAAGTTTGTTACTATTTATGGCATAATTGGACGCAAAGAATCCGAAAAATCGAATTGAATTAAACACATTGAGTCAAACCTTAAGCTCCGGATCGCTAACAACTGGCGGTCGAAAAGCGTGGGATTCCTGGTCTCCGAGAGACTGATCGCACGTCTTTCGCAAGTCTATTGTCGACTCCCTCGACAAATCCGGACCTGAATTAAAGGCCTATTTTATAATTTTATGCGCTATTTATTCAATAAATCGTATATCAAGCTAATTATCTTCTGTCAGATTGTCTCAGCGAACAAACACTGCCTAATCTAATAAATCAATCATAAGGCGAATGCTTTGTTATGTGCATTGAATGTATGCAAAGATAGATAATGTTTAGTTCGATAGCGAGGCAGGAGGACGGCCGTCAGTGGCCAGGGTCGTAGTGGCACTGCAGTGTGTGCTGTGTGCTGTGCTCCTGGTTGGTTTGGTTTGGTTACGTTGCCAAAGCACACGCACACAACTGGATCAATGTGAAAGTCGAGGTGATGTGAGTCTCAACTTGTTGTGATCCAACGCTAAATATAGTTGGCGAATGATCTATGAGCGAGATTAGCATGGTGCGATTAGTGCACTGGTGTGGCTGCTCTCGCACACTCTGATCGATGTTGTGCCACATTTTATCACTTCTATCATCGTTTAACATATTTCATAATTACAGAGCGAAAAAATAGTGAAATTATATACATTTTTTTATCTTTTAGGCCATATTTTCTGGATTTAACATCGAATTCGTTGATAAGAATGTAATTAAAGGAATATTCTGTTTACGACTGGCATCTGATGTCAGGGCAAACACATAATTCGCGTTTCGTTTGGTGTCTGAAATAATACAACGAATATTTGAAACCAATTTATAGCTAAAGTCCATTAATGTGTCCGAACTTTGTCTGCGAACTTGTATTTAATTAAATTGGAATCGACTATAAATACATTTAGTGTTCAGTGGATGTGAATGTGTGGGCACACAGAGTGTGTCTATTAGTCCCCAAATCCCAGCTCTCTTTGAATATCCGTAGGATATGAATGAAATTTTTCACTAACAATGCAAAAGTCCTTTCGAGTTAGAGGTAGGCATCGGAACCACTATATCAGACCAGATCTGACTGATCCGGGATGTCTGCGCTGGGGCCGGGATGTGCACGGGAAGAGTCGGTAGGCGCTCAATGCTATTGTACTACTCGTACTGTGAACTGACACAAAAACCTACACATTATCGGTGCAAAGCGTTTGTTATTGATTCGGATGATTAGGAAAAAGCATTTTAAGTAAAATAGACTACAAAACAGACAATTTTGAAACGACTTTGAAGTGAACACAACTGTCAAACCAGTCGTCGATTGCAATACTAATACAAACAGACGGATGAAAATCACTGACAAATATTGAGCGCCGATCGCAACCAAAATACAAAACATTGATTGCAATGATTGCACGAAACAAATTGTGTTTACTTTTACTGTAGTTTTTTTTGCATCGAAATCAATCGCTTTTTATTAACGAAACACAAACAGTCGATCGACTATTGGCTCAGAATATGACGACAGACACAGAAATTAGTTAACAATTGGAATTGAATTGTCAGATCAATTGAGGAAATATCTCGTCTGAAGTGCAAACAAATTCTCGAACCGACTTATGTAACCCTGAATTGGGCGCTATTTGAGCGAACAATTTGTTGGCAAAAAAAAAACATTAGTTTTATTATTATTATTCCGTTAGAGTCATACAAATCTGTAAAATATTTGATTGAAATTCAAAACAAAAATCATTCCATGTTTTGATGTCCTGTTTCTGTCTTTGACACCGAATGCCTCTACCATTGCCTCTATTAGACGCCCGAACAGACGAATTCTGGTCTCATCACAGACGAGAGAATTCTCGATCGATTCGTTTCAATCGTTTGGATAAACAACAGAATATTCTGGTTATTCTGGTCTCTCATTTGAAATTCAAATTCAACTCTAAATTAAATCTTTTGTGACATTGATTTTGGGTCTGAAGAGCCGGAGAAACGGTTTTGTGTCGTCTGAATGGGATTAAACGACAAAATACTATATTCTGTTTGTGAGTGGCTTTTGATTTAATCGATTGGCGAAAACGGCATTCAAATTATTGAATAATAAACGAGGCATTCAATCAAATTCAATCATTTCGGTCGTAATCTGGGTTAGCAATCGATTTATTTGAGTGTTTTTCGCCGATAGAAATGGTACCGAAAATCAATCAATTAATGGCATTAATGCTAATATTTATCTATCGTTACATTTTATGTAATGAATATCCAATTCGTTAATAATGAATGAGTGAATCAAAATAGAAAAATATAAACGCTTTTTGTACGCAATTGGTTGACTAAAATAATTAATCGATTTGTGTTATTAAATAATTGATTGTTAAAAAACACGGCAAACAATTCGCCGGCAATTAATTTGACCGACAAATGGCTCACAGAAATGGAAATATTTTCCATTTGTCTGTTTTGCAACTAATTTATTGCAATCAAAGGCATTAGAGTTGTGCCGAATCTGTGGAACGGTTGGAGTAGTGCTGTCAGGCCTACGTCGGATGCGAGCACACTCTCACAGAATGCACAGAATATTCTGTGTGTTGTTGTTGTGCTGTGCGAGGGCTGTGAACGGCTTAGAGTCGTCACCAATCGATACCAAGTTATTTCGTCAGTCGAGTAGTTTTGACGCCAATTGTTTGCGTCAAAAGACATACGAAATTTTGTTTTGGACGCAAAGCAACACTCTTTTGATGGATGGCATCGCTTCGGCCTCTCATCCACTCTATAGTAGTCTGTCTGACACACAAAGAGTTGCTGCGAAACACACAACCAATCGATACAACACTTTCTCTCACTGTTTACCTCAACTTCAAAGGGCATTATCTAAACGGATCTCTAATACTGTTTATTAATAATAAATGAGAACTAGATTTCACGCACAGAACGGCCGTCACATCACAGGTAGAGCTTGAACTCTGCTCTCCAGTGTAGACATCCGTTCCAATCAAACAACAAATTCACTCATAAAAAATTGTATATAATTTGAGTGAAGCAAAAAAAGTTAATCTAAAAATAGCTTTTATTTCTATTTTTTATAATATTAATGTCCGTAAAGTCGACTTTTCTAACGATATTTTCTCTTTTCTTCTCTAAAAAGCGAATCTTTTAAGTGAATTAGACTTTTCTTTTTCATTCTTAAGTCAGGAATAAAAAAGTAAATAAAATCGGATTTAATGAAAATTTTGTCAACAAATTGTTGTGAAAACAAATCGATAGCTGCGAACAAAGTGCAGACAAAATAGAAAGAAGTAATACAAAAATTGGTTACAAAAATTGTTTAAAAGAATATCCGACAGAATTAAAGCACACTTTCTGTGGGCGAATCATAGAATCGAAGAACGACTCAGAAGAAAGTCTAATCAAGAAAAAGCCAAACCAAACATAAGCCAAAGGTTTGATGATTTGGTTCGTCGTCGAGAAATCGATGGCCTTTTTGTATGTGGGAGTCATTCACTCGTTATATGACTTCCTCTGTAAATAAAAATCCGTTTCTCTAAGTCACACATCGAGTGAGAGAAACGACGAGAATATGACTGACAAACGAACGAAAATTATAGACCGTTTCGGTTATACCGCTATTTGTGAGGATATATCGCACATAAAAACGTTTGATTCATTCCATTCGCTTCGATAGCCGGCTGACAGACAATCGGAGACCCGTTTCGAAGTATCTTATATTGATTGTGAATTATGGCCAGACTTAGGGCCGAATCGATTCTAAATAACAGCCTTCGGGACTATCCAGTGAAATGTGTAAGCCTGGCCATGTGTAACGCGTGATGTACGAGCATGGTCATTCCTAATAAATCGCTTCTTATTTGGCCAATAAATCTGTGCTGCAGTGAAATGCCACTAAACCTGGTCTCTTCTCACCTAAACTATTGGCTTACATGTTATGGTCACTCCCAAGACATACGTCGAGCAAGATTGAATTATATTCTAGCTGAATATAGCGACAGCATTAGGCTACATTATTAATAGGAGCGCAACCTTGGGCATAACGGGCAATGTGCAAGCTCATTTAGGCTGACATGTGGGGCCATTAGGCGAATGCAAGACTATATAAATGGCGGTCCATTAGGACAGTGCTGTCGGAAGCGGAGAATTGAATTAAGAGATGAGATGAAAGTGAAAATAAAATCATATTTTTCTTAATAAACTTCTGTAAATAATTGGAGCGAAATGTGCGCCAATCGGTTGTGCACTACAGCTATGGTTATCGTGGCTTCGGTTCGGTTCGGTTCGGCTCTGGGAAGCCATTAGATGCATGACCTGAGTCGCCAAAAGAGATAACTGACTCAACCAATCAATTATTTAATCTCTTATTATTGGATCCCAAATATTCGCCGATAATGTGAATTCAGATTTAATACAGATTTAGTTGTGATTTCATTTCCAAAAGCCCTTCAATCAGATGAATGGTTTTGGAATCCAATTAATCGCGAATCCAATCAATAGATTGAATCATTGAATTATTTAACCATTTTTTGCACTCATTTTCCCGTAAAAACTATTTATCAATAAAATATATCAATTTTTAATCATCAGAAAGACTATCGATTTCTGCGGAAAGTCTGTTCAGAGAAGAGATCTTAAATAAATAAATGATAAAAACAAAATAAAAGAGTAATTCAATGACAGACTCATTGATCGGAAAGTATGTGAAATCTGTTTCATCCGAAATGTCTAATAAATAGCGGCAAAAGAGAAAATCATTGGTTTTCCTCTCATTTCTGAGCATATCATTCAATTTGTAGTCGAATTGAATGGGAAAATAACAACATTTCTGTTGTCTTTAAATGGTATTAAAGAACAGAGTTTTTTGTGCCGATCGACTCAATTGGTATACTCGAGGCCCACATCCATAGCCATAGCGTTAATTGCAATCTTTGATTATGTTTTTTGTGTGTCGTTAAACAGCAAAACCTCTTTTAAAACAGACGCTTAATAAGTGGTTAAAACGTTTAGCGAACAGTGAAAAAGCGGTTTCGCGTCGCTTAAAAGGAAAACTGTATTGATATTTGAAATATTCGAGTTAAATAACATTTATCGCCACCGAAAATGTGTGTTCGCTTCATATTATGTAATGATAAGCAATCGCTTGAGAAAAAAAACTAAGCGATCGATCGGATTATAGCGCTTTTAAATATTACATATATTTTGGAGATTCGCATAAAATTTCAATTGAATTAAAGATTTATTATTACCGAAAGCGTGAGAGATATGAGACGAGTATTCAGAAGAGATAAAACACTAAATATTTTCTCAATTTTTCGCCGACCAAAACACTGGTATCGCTACACCGCTATAATCGCATTAGTGCACGATTCCACTGGCAATTCTGCATCTAGATAGACCAGGTCAGTTTCGAAACAGATTATTTTAATTGCATTGATTGCATAAATAATTAATTTTATTAAAATTTTGGCAAATATTGGGTTTTAGATGTGGAAAAAAATGGAATTAAATTTGTTAAAATCGTTTTAACTAAAAAGAGAGAAAAAAATGTTATTTGATATGAGTTTTGATAAAAAGCGAAGAATTTGTTTGATTAGGGAATAAATAATTTTTCACTAATTTCTCATTTTTAGGAATTAATAAACAGATTTTCCTCGAAATTTTGTTGAACTTATTCGGCGCTGACTTTGGCAGTCGAGTCGAGTCTCGACTTATTTGTATAAATCGTTTTTTCTATTTCATTGATTATCGAAAATAAATAATTGTTATTTGTGTGCAAACATTTAAACATTTAATCGGAGAGAGAAAAAATCGGTTGCAATGCAAAACACTTTTTAAGGATAACCTCTCAATGTTTCGATAGATAAGTTGTGCCCCAAAGGGAGTGACTCAATGGGAGAGAACCGTTTGCCTCGACTTTTGTGTTCTCAAAGTCCTAATTCATTCATCAAAATTCATATGAGATTTAATATAAAACAATGTTTTCATTTTCTAATAACACAGATCTCGTGGTCAATGAGACAGACAATCGCCGGCATTGCTATCGAGTGAGAGAATTGATATCAAAACAAAAATTGTAATTATTTTTTATATCCATTCTTCTGATCGAATAGAATCATAAAATAAAATATATAAAAATGAAATTCCGATTGAATGCCGAAAAACTAATTATCTTTTTCATTGATAACACTGTTAGCCGTGATATGTGTTTCGGGTATACTATTAGTGGTTTAATATTTCTGGCCTTTTCAATGAGATATCTGTCCGATTCAGTGACTAATTAGCGGTTTGCAAGTGGGAAAAAATGGTCGAATAGTATGATAGTAGCATGGGCAAACAGTGAAACTAATTAGAATAGGGTTAGGGCTTCAGAACAGCCTTTGTTTCTGGTATTTAGTAACACGAATTGCAAGTTTAAACACAAATGGATTGAATGCGCAAAAACAACAAAACACAAAATGCAATAAAACTCTGGAAAATTGATTTCGAATTAATTTAAATGATTGATGGACTCTGATTGCCATTGTGCGGTGAGCATGAGCATGGTCAATTGTGTTCAATTGCACTGCCGTTCAGTGCAGTGCAGTGCAAATGCTAAGCTCAGCTCAATTTCTAATTCAGAACTATGAGAACTGGCAATCAATTAATTGCAAAAAAACAAACTTTTGCTTAAATTAATTGGAATTCGTGTACAAAAAGTGATCCGAATTCGAGTGACAATCAGTCGGACAATCAAAAAGACAATAAAATATTTGACTCTTAATGTTGTTTCGCTGTTCTATTGACTGATGTATTTGGCGATTGAATTATTAAAGTTATTGACAGCGGTTTCACAATAATTGCATTGAGTATTGAGACTATCGGCTGAGTATTGAGAGGCAGTCAGTGCCCACCGAAGGCCTCACCCAATAAATTCACTCCAATTCTGGAATTCTCCAAAACTTTTTGCTTCTTTGTCAGACCAGTCAACGAAAAAATGTTTTTGCTCTCGACTTTCGGCCATTTTTATTGCATTTCACAGCAATTTCACTGAATCTGAATCTGTTTCAACTAATTCTAATCCAATTCAAGGCGAACGCTATCTTTGGTCCGCTTTCTCCCCAAGACTTACATGTATTTTATGAACCATTTATCGCATGAAATGCTAATTAAATTGTATGGAAAAACCAGATTTTTGTCCGAATAAGTAGTGCCTCTCTCGCCAGCACTCGAATGCCTCTCTCCTTATCGAATGGATCAGACATTTTAGAGACCGATTAGTCTCTCATTTATTGGTCGACCAATTGTTAGCCCAATAGAGTGTCTGCTGTCAGTCAGCGTCCGATCCGATCGAATAACAATACGACACAACTCTAAACGAGACGTTCAGATATCAGACCAGAAGTGATGCATAAATCAGAGTCTGTTCTGTGCAACAAATAACAGGTGTATTGCGTTCATTAGAGTTCACTACAGTTTGCCGTTCGATGTTTGATAGCTATTATGAGTTTGCAAAACGAGTTTTACTGCAAATAGAAGCAAAAAAAATTAACTGTTTTGGAGTGAATCCGATCGATGGCCAACACTATTAACTTGGTGATTTATCGTCATACCGATCACCGGCACATCACTTAATGTTTACAGACAGACACCGATATCAGAGCTCGATTCGGTAGCTCCACTTGAGCTCCAGCACACTCTCGACTCGACCACCAGGGTCACTCGTCCACTACTGCAAAATTAATTATCCGAGGAATTCCACTAATTTATTATTCATTAATTATTAATGAAGTCGAGAGAAGAAAGCCCTGAAAGGACTGGGAAGCCATCAATTAGTGGATTCGGAGCACTAATTGGCAAACATTTATAAAAATTAGTTAATTTCCTAAAACTTTTCTCAAACGACTTCAATACGGCATTAGTAGACCAGATATTAGCGGCGAATACGAAGTCTATCGGAAACAAAAAAATTCAATGAATTTATTGCAAAAATTTTTAGGCCAAACACTAATTAATCCTTAGCTCTAATTAATGACTAAATAAATGTAATTTTATTCCCGAGTTTGAGATAACGAGGTCTGCGATGCGCTGCTCAGGCATTGGGCCGTAAATTAGTTTAGTTTAGCGACTCTTAAATAGTTGTGTAATTATTTGT
>JAQGBE010001277.1:0-11827 GCA_034698225.1 Scheloribates latipes | reverse complement strand
CTTGTTGATTATTGTCTCGCAGGACTTGGCCTCCTCGGATAACATTGACACATATTTGACAAACTTCTGCGTCTGGCAGCACAAGAAACGCCTAACCGGCAGAGGACTGACTCCTCGCTGGGATCACGCTCTGCTCCTATCAGGGTTATTATGTCACTCCTATCAATTAGCATTTATTCGGAGCCAAAATGCTTTTTATGATCTTGTTTAATATGGAATCGCATTCTCAACCAAATAAATGCCTTCTTTAGGATTAATATGTATGTCGTCGACGGTTTGGGCAGAAAGAAGAGACATGTCGTGGGCTTAGCGCCGGTCAGCGGAATGTGCAATTCGCTCAACAGCTGCACCATTTCAGAGGGAACCAGTTTCCAGGTGATGCCACCTTCCTAACACTACTCTGTCCTTTCCTCACACAAATTAACCATAAATCTGTTTTAATGACATTTCTTTATGTTATTTCGCATAATATGTTTGATTTGAAGCATAACTCAAAGCAAATAGTTTTGTCTTTTTGTGTAATTGTATTGCACTTATCGAGCACTATCAAGTGACTTACCTTGCCACCTTGCTACCCCACAGACCGTATTGGTTGCCGGACACGAAATGGGTAATCTATTAGCCTTGGATAGTGACATGAAAGTCAGTCTAATGCTGTCATTTCACTGCCATTTCAGGTCACAGGTATATCTGGAGCAGTGGTTCTATTGTGAGCTAACAATTGTCTGCTAATTGTATGCACCGATCGTTGGCCACACTTACACTCACAGTCTTGGTATGGAACACGACGGCTCTCAAGATGGCAATGACTGCAATCACGACAACTTCGTTATGTCTCCCACATTGGGCGCTGGAAAGACCAGTTGGTCGTCCTGTAGTCGCGACTATCTTGATAAGTTTGTGCGCTCGAGTCAGGCCAGTTGTATACTGGGCTCGAGTCCGCACATCAATATCATCAACCAATTTATACCGAAGCACAAACTTCCCGGTCAGGCGTTCAGTGCTGACCAACAGTGCGCCCTTCGGTTCGGGTCAGACGCTCGACATTCTCCGCTCCAACCCCTCGAAGAGGTCTGCCGTCTGGTTCGTTGCGACACCGGTTCCGGCAAGAATGCCATCTCATTTCACGCCCACCCGGCCCTCGAGGGAACTAATTGTGGCGCCAATAAGGTATTTATCAATTAAATTGCTCCAGTATCTTTTTAACAATTGCGTTAGTGGTGTCGAGAGGGCCTGTGTGTGGCACAGGACCTGCCTATCGAGGCCTCGGTCTACAAGTCTGTGGTCTCGTCGGAAGACCGTCAGAGCAAACAAATCGATGGCGGATGGAGTGATTGGTCGCAATACAGTGGCTGTAGTTCCGAATGCGTGACTCATCCGCACCGAAATCCGATGGGAATTATGGTATCGAAGAGAAAATGCGAAAATCCTTTGCCATACAATGGGGGCAAACAATGCGATGGCAACGACAGGCAAATAAAGCTGTGCGACGCCAGTCAGGTATTACACAACCGAAGGATCAATCATTGCTTTTGCGATACAAACGTATAAAATATCTATAAATCAGATAAGATGTGCGAAACGAGACAGACATGCAATTAGGCAACAAATGTGATGATCAATCAGAGACCGATCATAAGTCCTAATCGATCGCTGCCACACATTAACCCTAAGTCTTCGCCTAAGTTTGTGGCAGATCTGCAGAGAACAGACATTTGAGTGATTGCTAGCATTTGATCCCAAGTTAAGTCATTAAACGCTTGCAATAAAATCGAAATTTTTAATGAAACCCTAGAAAATGATAGATTTTTTTCTCGACTAATGATCTTCTTATTTATCAGTGAACCTGAGATTTGAGTAATTTTCCTCTAAATGATTATTCAGTGATTGAAATGCTTTACAATTCGTAAAAGTTTTGCTCCAAATTTGTGGAACAATACGCGAATAAAAGTTAATATTAATAAAAGTTAATAGAAATGATTGAACTTCATTAGGACAGTAAGTCAAGTGCCGTAACTAGGATTGACTTATTTCACTGATTCCATGCTATATATTTGTGGAGAACATAAAATTGACTAGATGACAAGACTTGGTTTAATAATTTTTGACCGAATATTGAAATTAGAAATAAATGAATCTAAAATTGAAATTATAATTATCTTAAATAAGTTGAACTTTGAAAAGCATTCGTTGAAATTGAATGAAATTTCTCTTTTTCAGCAACAGTAGCCAAACCTAATGATCAGAGACCCAGCTATTTCACAAATGTGAATAATAGAATTGAAAGTCGATCTAATGACTGAGTATGAGACACAACACAACACAAGACAACACAAGACATGAGATTGCGGTCTATTTTGCATTGAATGCGATCACTCACTGATTCGATATTCAACCAGATATGCAGTTCCTTCTCATACCGGAGTATAACCGTCGAGGACTACATATCTGATACGTGTAGGGCCGCCGCCCAAAGGAACTCCAATCTGGAGCAGAGGGGAACCCAATATCCCAGTTATGATTGTGAGTCCCAGTTATGATTAATTGGCTTCGAGTGAATCCCTCGCTAATTGCAATATATTTAGCGTCGCATTCGTGTTTCGTTTGGTGCCATAAGAAAGGCGGCGGTTATATGACTCAGGGCTGGAAGATGCCCGACGGGACGCCGTGCGGCCACGAGAGCGGCCGCACTACCAACAGATACTGCTTCGACGGCGAGTGCCGACACTTCGACTGCAACGGTCTGAGCAAAAGCCAGGAGAGTCCAGAACAATGCAGCTCCAGTTCGAGTGAGGCCAAGACATAATACATTTGGGTTAACGCATATTAATGGCTTCATTGTAGGCCTGATCGCGGAAAGCCCTCGAGACCAGGGGTGGGGTCACTGGTATGCCATCAGTAAGTGCCGATACAACTGTCTCACCGAAGCTAAAGGCTTTCGTCTCGTCCAACGAGAGTGCAATGCGATGTGAGTTGAATCCAATTAATTGCCAGTTCATTATCACTAATCCGATTCTAATCCTCTAAACAATCTCGGATTAACTTTTAATTATATTATTTATTAAACGGATAACAAATCGAATAAATATTTGATTTCTTATTCTACAAGTAATTGCAATTAAATTCAATGATGGATAGGAATGTCAGAGAAAACTCGATCTCATATTTTCACTTTCCTATTACACTTTGAATAAGTCATTAGTCAATCAAATGATTTATATTCGATGCTAATTATTGCGGAGGAGTTTAGGGATAATAATGTAATGTAATTTATTTAGAAATATAACAGTTTTAGCTAAAAAAGTAAGTCACTGATTATGCTTATTATACCGACGATTATAGCAAACGATAACAATATAACAATTATTTTAGTCGAGTATGAGATCAGTCAGGAAGAGATCACTTATTTATTAATTGCGATGAGAATGTGATTTATTGAAATCATGAAATCATTTATAATTTTGTCGATTTCGTGATTTATTTTCTCAAATATTTCAAATTTTCAAAATATTTCTCGAATTCAAAATGTTAAAACTAGATTATTTTTTATCTCAAAATTCAAGGCAATTTAGTTGATAATTTTATTTATGTAAAAATAAAACAATCAACCCAACAAATGAACAAATGAACAAGGCAACAACAAGAGATAAAGCAAATAATATAATTGATTTGGTCGTATACACAAAACTGAGTGCATAACTAACCAAATGTCAACTGCAGAGCAATTAATTACATTCTATGTGATTGCAGAACCAGTTGCGGTCCCAGAAAGGAATCGTATCAGTTGTGCGACGAACAAAAAGATTACTGCAATTCTATATTACAAACCGCTGAAGAATATGCGAACAAGATTTGCCAGAAATACCGAATCAAATATCCGACTCTTCTGAGTGGTATTGGCCGACAGTTGTCTCCGCTCACCAGTAATTAATTGGCCACTAATTGGATAACCACTGATTGAGTCCAATTGTTCCACAGCTAACATCAACTCTGGATGTATCGTCGCGTGTCAGGACAGGGTCTGGAAGGACATCCACTATCAAATGGATGCCTTCAGTGACGGCAAGTTTCCGTTCGGCACCGATTGTAGTTTCGGATCCGGAGAAAAGGCTTTCTGTTTGAGTGGGAAATGCATCAAATTTGACCAAGACAACCTCCCGATCGATAATGGTTTGTCCTCGACATCAACTATTTCATCATTTAATCCATTATATCGAATCCAATCCATCATTAGACTCCAAAGATAGGCTAAAAGTGCGTCAGATTCTAAGCCCAGAGTTCCTATTCCACAACCGTCATCGGCGGTCCACTTCTGCCGAGACGATGACATTCAGGAAATCCGAGATCCAGGAGCAACCAGACGTGTTCGCCGAAGACGCGAGTTGGGATCGACGGAACAACTGGACGCCCATAACGTCGCCTCAGTGGCAAAGTCCGGACCCGACCCGACCCATACGGCTCTCGAGCGCTGACGACCGAAACGAAACTCTAAGCGTTGAGCCATACGTTTGGAGCATATCTCTGAGCGAATGCGACCGAACCTGTGGTCAGGGCTTTAGAAAAGTCGAGGTCTACTGTCATGCGGGCCGGTATAAAGTGGACGACTCGTTGTGCAGCGCCAGCAGTAAACCGACTCACAGAGCCATCGAAGAGTGCAATTCTCAGCCCTGTATTGGCAGGTAATTAATTACTAGGGCTGTCCCTCATTGGGTCCCACTCTGGCTCATGAATAAAGTAATTGAGTTTAATATACGTCTCAATCGATCGTAAAATAATAATAAATTAGTTTAATTAACAATTTTCGGCTAACCTTTTCAATCGAGTTCTTTTAAAAAGTCTCGTCATATAAATCAAATTCTAATTTAAGCAAAGTTTTTATCTCAAAATATTAATCACAATCAAAGAGTTTGTATAAGAAAGCGATCGATCATAAACTCAATTCTGTTCATAACTTATTTCAAATTAATTGTTACATTTCCTCAACTTTTTTCTCTTCAAAAGCTGGCGCACAGAGGAGTGGACGGCCTGTTCGGCGACCTGTGGTCGAGCTTTCAGGACCCGAGCCGTGCTCTGCGTCCGCAAGACTTCGGAGAACCTGCTGTCGATTGTGGACAACAAGCAGTGCAACCTCGACCACAAGCCCAAGCAGTTGCAAATGTGTCAGCTCACACCTTGCAGCTGACCACCAGCCACCTACTCCTAGCACAAACACTTTACAAAATCATTCATTCATTCATCAGTTTTCTAACCGAACAGAATCTCTTCCAAACATTAAGGCCTTTCACTAAAACACTTCTTTGCATACATTGTTTGTTTCAACTTCTAAGACCTGTTTTGCAATTGTCTTTAAACACTGATATTTTGCATATTTTATATCACAAAAAGTCCACTATTTTCTAGTAAATGAATGACAAGATTCTAGTCTTTTATCGCGAGAGTATTTTGTAAATGAATTTTAAAAATAAAATTTTTACTACAAACCGATTGTCTGCACAAAGCGTTTATTTATTGGTCGAATCGATCATTTCGGGTCTAATATGACATTTATTACTAATAAATTATTAGATTCAACGACCAAAGCATAGGCTTTGCATCGAATCGATTATCTCTTAAACGGCTATATCTTTGAAATAAGAACGAAAAATAAAAATTTATTGCTTTGGAACTGACTTTAGGCTATTGTACGAAAAATAAAAGTAATTTAGTATTTGAATAATAGAAACACACCTTAAGAGTAGTGAATGTTGAAAACAGTTTAGATATTATTCACATATAAATCAGATAAATTAGTCGATGCTAGGTATATTCTTGTTATAATGTAATCATATTAGGGTATTATTATTTGAACCAACCGATCCATTGAATTAACTTTTTTGTAACTTAAACTATTTTATTTAAATATTCAGTTGTTTTATAATTTAATAGCTTTTTGCCAAAAAATAAACCTAATTTGAATTAAAAGACATTAAAAGTTAGTGTGGGAAATACGATAACGAATAAAATCAATTCTAATAAATTAAATGTGATTTTAATTTTGGCTATCATTGAATCGATAATAAAACAAATATCCGATAATAGCCAAAAAACGATTGGATTTAGCGATGAGTTCGCAATCGGCGCCAAAGCGAGCGATGAGTGACGTAACGAGTGTTGAGAGCGACTGACATCCGGTTCCTCCGTATCATAACATAAACACAACAATGGCTGAGGTATTGGACTCTTGTCTGCACTTTATTTACATTTTATTTAACGGAATTTAATTTCAATTTAGTTTTGTTTGTAATTATTGAAAACCTGACTAATCAGTGCTCTTATGTCTGGTTTGCAGCCGACGGCCAGTGAGTCGAGTGCGGGTCAGTTACACCACAAATGATTGCATCTATTTTTCAATTATTATTATTATTATTCCCGACATTTGTTTTGAGCGAAAATTATGTTTGAATTACAGTCTTATATGATTACTGAATGCCGACTGTAATTGGATTGAATTTGATTGCTAATTGGTTTTGCATCCGAACCGTTAAGCCTTTGGCTTATTTGCGGTCAGAGATAGTGTCAATCAAACTGTTTGTGACCGCAAATCAATTGTCAAAATGCAAAACAAAACTCGAGACAAGTCCTACCTTTCGCTCACTTCCCGCCCATTATTTGATTTAATCCATTGATTTGTTTATTGTTAACTAATCTGTTGTTCAAACGTAAACTTCAGGCACAGACAGCGATCAGGACTTCGATCCGACCGCTGATATGTTAGTCAATGACTTCGATGACGAGCACACACTCGACGAAGAAGAGGCCATCAATGATGAGACCAATGAAGAGGAAGAGATCGACGACTTGCAGAAGGCATGCATTACTTGTTTGATTGATTAGACATTAAAGACATTTTGACATCAAAGACCCCGAAATAACGATCTGTTTCTCTAATTATCAATTTATTGGTTACTGTTATCACAAGAATTTCATTGAGAAAAATATTCACAAATCAATTGACAACTTTAGATACAATCGTAATGTTTATGAATCTTATTCTTAATCTAAATCATAGCATATATTTTGTCCGATAATAAACAAAATAAACACAAATTTGAGGTCACTCTCAGACCTCGGATCTTGAGATTGCTTACAGTAAATAATCAATAATCATAACATTTCACTCAAAATTAATCACTAATTAATAATTAGTAATTATACTTTAACTCAATAATACTAATCGCTTTCAATGTAAATCACTTGACTCGCTGAAATTATTAATCGAGATTGTTTTGTTGGATAGGAGGGAGAAATGCCTTTAGAAGAACTTCTGGCGCTCTACGGCTACGCCGACAAAGTTGGCTCCACTTGTGATAAGAGTGTGGAGAGGGCTGAGGCCACGTCCACTACGCCCGCAGAGCCGACCACTGGCAGTCAGACCGAGGCCAACATCACTTCCAACTCTTCGAGCACTGCTGTCAACCAGAATATGCATCACTCGAACACTAGTCAACTGATAAGTGGTTCCCACGTCTCTCACCTGCGGTCGTCTCAGCCGTTCACTCATATGAATAACCAAAATATGGTCAGCGATTCGTCTGAAGACGAGTCCGACGACGACTTCTCCGTCAACGAGGAAGACTGGAGGCGAACCATTCAAGTGGGTTCCGACTATCAGGCGTCCATTCCTGAGGGTCTCTCCCAATATGACGGCGCGCCTGCATATGAAAACGAAGACAGACTTCTTTGGGATCCGTTGCATCTGAACGATGAAGAGATCGTCGAGTATTTGAGAAAATTTTCCGAACAGTCGGAAGAGATTAACGGCGAGGACGGCGTCTCTTCGACACTACTGCCAATGGGGACGCATGTCCGCGACGATGAGCAAGCTCTTTACCTTCTGCACCAGTGCGGACTCAACGTAGACGAAGCGCTGCGTCGCCGCCGGACGGCTCCCAATCTGCCGGCAATCAACGAGTCCATGAGTTCCTGGTCTGAAGAAGAGTGCAAAGCGTTTGAGGCCGGACTCAGGAGTTATGGCAAAGATTTCCATTTAGTGCAACTGAATAAAGTAATTTGAAATCTCTTTGTTTGCATCCTTTCAATCGATTTATTATTTCTGTTCTATTTTGAGGTCCGGACGCGTTCGGTCGGGGAATTAGTACAGTTCTACTACTACTGGAAGAAGACCGAGAGACACGACGTGTTCGCCACCAAATTCAGACTAGAGAAGAAAAAATATTCTTTACACCCGGGAACTACGTATGTGTTGCGCAGTGCAGTTGGCATGCTCATGCTCATTCTCATAACACTGTCAATTGTCTTCCAGCGACTACATGGACCGGTTCCTCGACGAGCAGGAGAACATGGCGCTGACGAACATGTCGTCCTCGTCCTCATCGCTGAATAACATCCAGTCAACGAACAGACAACAACTGCATCAGACGTTCCGTTCCTCGCCGTCGGCCAACAATCTGATGACGAGTCCGCACAAATCAGATCACATTCTGATGGACGACTTGTCCACACAATACGCAAACATAAACAGTCTTTGCGATACCGCCGCCACAAACGCCGCTCACATGAGTGGTCCGGCGATGAGTGCGTTCGTCAACGGCTACTACAAGAAGAGCGACAACAATAGTGAGAGTGTCTTAGTGTCCAGTAATGTGAGCGCTGCCCAAAATGCCAAAGTGTGCCACTCGGGTCACCACAACACACATCCCACCAGCGATTGGGTCGCACAACAGCAGCAGTCAGTGACCACATCGACCGCCGCCACCAACGGCTCGGATATCAACTCCGAATTCATTAGACGACAAACCATTTCTTCGACCACTTCTTTGATCAATGACAGTAACGTCACCTCTAATAACAAAACCTCCAGCGCTTAACATCTGTTATCTCTACCCAAACTAACGAAAGACAAATTTTGACGACAAAGCAAAGTGTTTTCTACTCATCGTTGCATCATTTTCTTGGTCTATCTCTATCTCTTCGACTACTGTTCTAATCTTATTTCAACGTTATCTCAACAAAATTATTTACATTCGCCTCAAAATCATTTCTTAACATTTGTTTGTCACTTCATTTCATTGAACATCTCTTTTAATCCGAAAACAAGTCATAAATGAATCCGATTTTAATGCCTTTCATAAGTGCAGTCAAAAAGCAACCAATAAGTGAGTCAACACTGGTTTGACACGACTTTTGTATATAACTCTAAAACAATTGTCATTTTCATCTATAACTCCATAAAAGTTAACATATATTTTAAATACCAATTGATTGCGGTTTGATTGCGCTCAACACCACTCGAATGAACAGAAAATTGTTTTTTTTTGTTTATTATTATTATTTACCCGGCATATAATTTTTTGACAGATTTTGTTTTTATCACTTTTAACGTTTGAATTGTTTGCAAAAAGAGTCGATCGCTTTTTCATAATTATTTTCGACTAAATAAACTAAAGAAAATTAGCGAGTTATCACACATTGATTCCGTTTTACATCCGATGCAGTGTGTCATCCGATGCATGGCAACTTGGCCTGATTGCTTGCTAGCTAATCGATATCAATAATAGTGATGTAACACTGATAGGTCAGTGATCAGTGCAATCCGTGTTTGGCATCGATGTCTTGTCGGAGATCATTGTGTTGTCGCTCATCAGAGAAACCGTTTATAATAAGAGATGAGATGATTGTAAATATAGATAAGAAAAATTGATTTTATAAGCCATCAAAAAGAGATTTACTTAACGATTACCTAAAGATGCTAACGACGGGACCATTTATCTCAACACCTGATTTGACTATTGATTATAGCTTTTAATTGTAATATCGTTTCAATTGGTTTCCTATTCAACCAAAACGAACAAAACTATATATAATTTGATTGATTGACGACTTGTCCGTCAATTGAGTGAATCTGTTGTTTAAATCGTATGATTGTTATCGAAACTTATGTTAATTACTGTTATGATTACCATTTCTTTGACTCAGTCCTGAAGAGTGACACAATTTTAGTTATCATTAAAACAAATAATTTTTTATTTATTCGATTTATTCGATTACAAATCAGTCCTTTAAAATCAAAGAATCGCCGCTTTTCTCAGCCTTTCCTCGGATTTTAGTTTTAAATTTATTGATTGACTGAAAGTTAATGAGAAAAATAAAATATTTATTGGTCTCAAAGCAAATGCCTTTCATTTGACCGCTGGTCCGCACACTGTGGCCACACATCCGAAGACATCCGATTGACAGCACTCCAGAAGCAAAAGTTTCGTGAAGTTAGCAATCGGTCCCCAAAACAGTTGTCAATCACAACACGTGTTTGTCGTCGATATTGAAGACGATGTCAGCGATGGATATCTTGCGACCGAAGATACAGAGAATCGGAAATATGTGTTTCCGAAGACTTGATCTGCCCAGCGATGGAGTGGTAGACGACCTTGGACAACTGGTTGGCCGCTCAAAAGGCCAGCCGAGGATAGACACAGTGGCGCTGCCAAGAGATGCCCAAACGAGACGACCATCTCCGCCGAAATTGGCGTCAATCGATGCTTTAGAAGCGGCTGAAGAAGAAGATGAAGAAGAAATTGGCGAACAATCCGAAGATAAGAAGTATGACATCAGAGACATTAGTGGAGGCAAAGGCACTCGATTTAAGGCTAATTTACGGATCGCTAAATATTTTCACAAATTTATTATCGGTTTTAGAGGTAATATGAAACGAGAGCTCGAAGATAGCAGTCGGACCAGAATCACTGTCCCGTCTCCGACCGATCTGACCAGCGATGTGGTCGTCACAGGCAATGCCCGCAACGATGTCAGAGCGGCCATCGATAGGATTAATGTTACGATTGAGAGGGCAAGAGATAAAAGTGATTTCACTCATTTCGTGTCCATTCCTTTCAATCAAAGCCAAATTCGCGACAAATTCTTGGATTTCAAATCCGAAGTAATGAAGTTATATAAGAGCCGATCGGAGGTCATCGACGAGAATCTGTTTCAGAACAGCTCTAAACTCCATCTGACAATAACACCGCTCCTTCTGACGGCTCAGAACGAGAGGCGAATAGCCTCGGGAATACTGGACGAGTGTTACAGTCAGTTGATTGAGCCGATGACAAGCGGTAACCCAATCAAAGTCAGACTCGAAGGCATTGATTACATGAACGACGATCCGACACAAGTGAATGTCCTCTACGCCAAAGCACACGACGTGTCAGATAAACCATATCTAATTCAAATTGTTAACTATCTGTACGACCGGTTCAAAGAGAGTGGTCTTATGGTCAGATCCAAAGGGTTCGATCATTTGAATTCGGAATCGAGAATCAAAATTCACGTCACTTTGATGAACACGATATTCCTGGCGAGAGAGGACGACCACAATCCGGGACATCGCCGGAGTGGTCGTCCCAACCGCACTCGACCGCACTTCGACGCCCAACCGATAATCGATAAGTTTAAGGATTATTGCTTTGGAGATACGGTTATCGACACAATCGAGATATCCATTCGCCACACGTCTGGAGGCAAAGACGGCTATTACTCGCACACACATCGAATCGATTTGCGATGAATTGAATTGATTGCATGGTTTGGATGGTTTGCACACTTCGTCGCAATGTCTCACTCGATTCCATTACCGCTAATTGGATTGTCATTAATTTGGTTCATTGCAAAAAATTAATTGTTTTCGCCCAATAATTGTGATTAATAATAAACATTAATATAATTCCTGATTTGATAATACGAGATGTTTAATAATAATGGTATGTATTGTTTGCCAGATAAGTCAATTGTGACCAATTCGTCTATAGGTGCAGATTCTGGAACATAGATAAGG
>JAQGBE010001276.1:0-11837 GCA_034698225.1 Scheloribates latipes | reverse complement strand
GATACAATCGGTTCAGAGTTGAGGGAAATGCTTGAATCGGTAGATTACAAGCGGGTCAGGGTTAAGGAGGTTTTCAAGTATAATACTGTGTAAAGTGTGACAATACTTCTGGGTTTCATAGGTTGAAAGGTTAAACTCGAAATGGTTCCTAAACTAAGAGATTCCATGCATGAGTCAAATGTCTCAGTCAAGTACTCTTCGGTCTGGTCAGTGGTCTCGCGTTTTCCCACGGGAACGACGCCCGCCCGAAATGACCATAAACGCTGGTGCCCTCGTAGATCGGGTTCTTGAGATTGAGGTCTCTGTCGAGTGTGAAGAATCAAAACAATCGATTAATTAATTCAATTATTCAACAGTAAAGTCAGTCAAACCTGATGATAATGCCCGGTCTGAGGTCGAAGTTGTCCTTCACAGTCTTCACCAATTCCTTTTGGCTCAGTTTGGATGTGCCGAACGAGAAGACAGTGATGGACAGCGGTTCGGCGATTCCGATCGCATATGACACCTAAAACAGGACATTGTTTGATTTTATCGTTCACATATCACGTGTTAATACCTGAACCAAACATCTCTTGCAAAGACCCGAAGAGACCAAAGACTTGGCCACATGTCGGGCCGCATAAGCTGCAGATCTGTCCACTTTAGTCGGATCTTTGCCCGAGAAGGCTCCACCGCCGTGTCCTCCCCAACCGCCATACGTATCGACAATGATCTTTCGACCGGTGAGACCAGCGTCCGATGCGGGACCACCTTTTGCACGGGAGAGACAGACAAATGGGGTAATTATTTTAATCCAAAATACACACAATTTATGGCCAAAGTAAACTAAGGTTTGCGATTCAATTCAAATCGTGTTTCATTTAGATTTTTCGAAAAACTCGGATTAAAACCCTTTTGCCCTTTGATCTCTGACCTTGCACGAATTTGCCGCACGGGTTGATGTGATAGACGGTTCGCTGGTCCAAGTATTTCTCCGGAATCACCACTCGGACCACTTTATCCATGACTTCTTTGCGCAACTCTTCCAACGGGATGTCATCCGAGTGTTGTGTCGATATGACAACGGTATGCACGCGCGTCGGAATAGCCGCTCCCGACTTGAAGTAGTATTCAGCGGTCACCTGCGTCTTGGTGTCGGGTCGCGCCCACCAGAAGGTCCCGTTCTTGCGTAGTTCGGCCCTACAATTGGTGCCATGTTAGATTTGGTGTTAATTTACTTAAATTGTTTACAATTTTGCGTTGAGATTGTGCGCCAACACCACCGTCAACGGCATGCTATGAGAAACAATAGTTTATTAAAAGTCAATGCAATCAATGCTGAAGACAACTCATTAGCATTGATAGCATTGTCATTGAGTTATACCACTCTTCGGTCTCGTCAGTGGCGTAGCCAAACATCAAACCCTGATCCCCGGCTCCGATCTCTTCTTCGCGTTTGTTTTGGTGGACACCCGAAGCAATTTCGGGACTTTGTTGGTCGATCGCAATCATCACTTTGCAGGTCTTGTAGTCCAGTCCTGAATTGAGTCGAAATTAGCGCCAAATTGAGTCCAATATTGAGACAAACCTTTGTGGACATCGTCGTAACCAATCTTCTTGACCGTCTGTCTCACCACTTCTTCGATGTTGACGGTGGCAGTGGACGTGATTTCGCCGAACACAAAGATGAGGTCGCCTTTGGTGGCCGTCTCGCAGGCCACTTTGGCCGCCGGGTCGGCCTCGAGGTGGGCGTCGAGGATGGCATCGCTTATTTGGTCGCAAAGCTTGTCTGCAATAAAGACAAGTGATGTAAGAGTGGCCAACAGTAAACAGTACGGCCTGTATCTATACCTGGATGTCCCTCTCCAACGGATTCACTCGTGAAGAGAAACATGTCGTAGTCGCCGTTCAGACAATGGTTGATCGCGTTCTTGGTTTCGGTGAAGCCATTGGTGTAAACGCTGGTCTCTTCGGAACCAGACATGTCTTGTTCGGTTGGATCTGATTGAGACAAGTGGACAGCGAAACGGATCCGGAGTTAAAGAGTCAAAGACAATAACGACTGCAATCACAGCATTGAAAGCGATCGTTGCGTCAGTCGTTGCTCCAGTCGTGGTCAGTCTTCGGCTCTCTGTTTATTCTTCATAGTCTTCTGCAGTCTTCTGTGTGTCGCTCGTCATCTTCAGATCCAACCCATAAGATAATATGACGACATAATCATTATCACTGATATTATCACTGATCAGGTCGTCTAACCACTTATGTCTACCATAACTGGTGTCAACTGAAACAGAATTCTCTATTCATTGAATCTGTTGTTTGCGGCAAACATTTTGAGCGCAAAATTTGAAACCATTCATAGTATTTGATAATTGTCTTCAAATCTAATTCTATTGACGTCTAATCTTAATAAGAAGCGACATATTGACAACATCGTTGAATTTAAAGGGCCAACGGGTCTCTCAATGTAAACAAAGCGCTGAATCCCATTGTTGACCGCCTCACATGGCCTTTGCATTACAACTCAATTAGTGATTGACAATTGTCAACTGTAATTAATTACAGTCGTTTTCAATTTCTCTAATGTTAGACAATCGATAATAATTATATACCTAATTGTAATTTATTTTTTGTCCGCAATAATGGTTTAATGAAAGTTTGAAAATCTCTAACTACTATCGTAAGACTTTTCTATTGTTGATTTTCAAATATTTCAATTTAAAAGTAAACTATTGTTGAAAAACGACAATAATTTCGTGAGATTTTCAAACTTTCAACAAATAGTGACGGCCTCACCTTAACGGGCAGGCCTAGTTTAAATTAAACTTAATTTCGCTCGCTTTTCACCAAGATACCCTTGTATTGTTCAAAATTTCACTTTATTTCAGTCATTAAAATAATACTTATAAAACACTTCATAAAAATATTAAAATATATACAAAACCAATAATAAATAACTAGTTCAACGACGGTCTCACTGAACTGATCACGCGCATCCAAGATAAGATGACATTTGATCTTAGCATTTGATCTGTTTGACCAAGATCCGAAAGCCCGAATCCTGAATCTCTCCATCCGTGTGAAACTTGATTTGCATTTCGTCAGAAGTGAATTCAAAAGTCCCTAAAAATGAAATCTTAAGTGAAAATTGCAGTCGAATTGCAAAATGACTTCTCACTGGTGACACCGAATGGCAGTTTGCCGCACAATCTGATCCGATCGCTTCCCATCTCCAGATAGTCTTTGCTGCACGTCTTGGACTCTTCCAGCGAGAAGGCGTCGAATCTGACTTCGAGAGCGCACACGTCGAAAGACATTTTGCGGATCAGATAAAGACAGTCGAGGAACGGCTGATAACTGCCGGACTCGTAGTGCGGACTCAGAATCTCGAGCGACTCTTCGCCGAACTGGACTTTATTGCAGGACTCGGTCGAGGCTGGACTGAACTCATGAGCGATGTGGTTGTGTTGGCAGTTGTCGTCCAGTTGGCGACTATTGGCGTACAAAATACAGAAGAATTGTCTCAAATAGGTTTGATCGCTAATAAATCTTACACTTGGATCCGAAAGCCGCCGTAACGGACAGCCGACTCGGTGTGGAAGCGAAGAGTCAGTTCCGTTTTCTCTGGTCCGAAGTCAATGACGACGCGCTCGTCTTTACGGCGACCGCAATACTTGACGTGATTGATCTCGACGTAGCCATTGATACACGTCTTGTGAGTGAGGTCTTCGAGACCAACGTCGAAGTCGTGGAACTCGACCTGCACACGACACACGTGACGAGAGGCACGAAACACTTCGGACAAAGACATGAATCACAACATATCTCAGCAGGACATCATATCTTACCACGATACACACAATTGGTGTACGCGTTGTAAGCGAGAGGATAGTTGTCGCTCTGAAAGGTGGACACAATGGCCGAAGAAGAGGCGCAGATTTGTGGACTTGTCGTGGGATTGGATGAGACGACAGACGCGGCGGTGATTGGCTGCTCGGCGACGAACGGCTGATGGACGGCCACCGGAGAAAGCGGTACCGAATGGACAATGGCTTTGCCCTCTATCACAGGATTGGCACAAGAGTTGGGAATCTGTTGAGTTCGGATCCTAAATCCCGGTCGCTGTGACTGTCGGTCCGAGGAGAAGATGAGCCGAAGTTCGTTCGTATAGTTCGGGAAGTTTATGACTGGAAACCAAATTAGATTAATTCATTGATTTGATTGGAATTAATTACTTTTGTCTTCTGATTGAGTGAATTGACCGCAAAACCGTTGATTTGTTGGCTCCACGAGAAGATAATCTGCGGAACAATCTCTTGTTTCCTCCAGATCAAAGTCTAAGATCTTCACTCTGATTTGGCACACGTGGGCCGATGTTTTGGTGAACGTGTAAATACATCGCGTGGACTTCGGGTAATTGTTGGGATAGTTTGGAGACGCGATCACGTCCACTCTGAATTGTCCAGAAGAAGAATTAAATTGTGAGAAATGTGTGATATTTTATATAATCTTCTCAGTATTCATCGATATTCTTACTGACCCTGCGGTCACCAGTTTGTCGCAGTTGACGAAAGTGGCGTTTGTGGTGAACGCCGAGCCATTGGTCACATAGGAAGGCGTTGTCGGCCGAGTGGTGGCCATTCTGAAGCCATAAGTGGTCGGATAACACGAGTTGAGCCGCTGTTTCACTCGGATTTCAAAGCCTCTGTCCTCTCGTTTGTCGTCACTGGTGAACGAGAAGAGCGCCAATCGGTCGCGGAATTTGGGGAAACTGAAGACTTCTGCAAATATTAACATGCATAATTGTAACTTGTTGAACTCTGTGATTTCTTTTGGAATACTTGAGCCCAAGAAGTGTCCACACAGTTTGTTGTTGTTGGAGTCACGTGACTGGAGTTGGCCTCGCGCTACGGAAGCGAAGAATTCGAAAGTGAAGCCATCAAGTAACTTCAAGCTTAATTTCAATTGTCTAATTGTATTCGAATGTCATGTTTTGTATTTATTTATTTTGTTGTGTTTTCAATTGAAATCAATGGTTAACCACTACTACTCACGTAATTCTCGGACTTCATTGTCGGGCAAACGGAAGTAATCATTGTTGCAAATTCCAAAGTAATCTCGCGCTGACTCCACATCAAAGGTCACGAACTAAATCAAAATGAAATCAAAAGCCAATTACAAGTAAATTAACCATTTTCATTCATCTATTTTTATAAGCTTTGAAAAACTTTGATAAACAATGATGTTGCTTGTTTGTCTGATGAGATGGTAACATTTAAAATTCATTACAGTGATTAGCTTGATCTCATCTTGCTCATCTTGATTAGATAGGTACAAGTATCATGGTTACTGTGTCACTGTTAGCTATTAAACCACAAACACTTACTTCCAACTCGAAGTCACAAACACTTTTGTCGAGCGGTTCCAAGAAGTAAAGACATTGTTGCGAAGGACCGTAAAAGTGGGGATAATTTGGCGAATAGATTGTCGACACCTCTCCGCTCAGAGTCTGGTCACACTTGACCGCTTAAGAAGACAATGATCATCACATTGGCCACCATAATCGGTCACAATTACCGTTCTGCGGATTCTTCGCATCACAAGAGTTGCGCAATTGTCTGACTTCGATCCAGAAGCCAGTGACGTGTTGATTGACAACACTATCGGACCGGAAGCGGATGACCAGGAAATCGCTGGACCGAGAGAACGGATAGACGCGCTTCTGCGGCGGCAGAGACCCGCAAATACGCGAGCCGTCGGGCAGTTCCAAGTGGTCTGCGTCACACTTTCCGTCGGAATCGATGTTAAACTGATGCAAAATGAGCTCCACTTGACAAATGTCGGCGGCGGCCCTTAAATCGTATTACAATCTGTTAGACTAATCATTATATTATGTCTAGTAAATCAATAATGACTAGTAAATCAAATCTCGAGACAATTACCGTCGGATGGAGTAAACACACGATTGGTTGCTGTGATAGCCGTAAGGAAATCCCGGAGACCTGAGATCGCCGGTCAGTTCGCCGATATAAATGTCACAATAAGAGCCCAAATAAATGGGTTGTTTCGGCGGTAAGACACGAGCCGTCGGTTTCTGACCGTAAGTCTGATTTCTTCGGTGACTCAAGACATACGGCGGACAACTATTCCTCAGTTGTCTGACTTTAGCCATAAAACCCTTGCGATTGATGACAGGATTGGACACAAATCGCATCTTAATCTGGTTGTTGCCCGAAGGAAACGAGACAATCTCTGCAGAAAGAAGTGAGTCAGAGAGGACAAGACATTCTTCTTCTTCATACTTCTGGTGTCGGCAACCAAGATGCCGCACATGCGAGCGCTTCCATCGCCCAAATCCAAATAGTCTGCCGTACAGTCGGGCGAAGACTCGATGTCGAAGTCAGTGATTGTGAGCTCAATCTGAGCAAAGAATTTGTTTGAATTAATTGTGATTTCTATGCAAATTCGGTCTAAATATGGTCTTTGTTTGTCTAAATTGTGCAAAAGTTGACTTTCAATGTCTCAATCGATTGAAATATTCCTCTCAATTCAAAGTCATAATTAAGGCCACACTTTATTATGACTATAATTAAGTTGCAATTAATTAGAACCGAATCGCAACCTTTGGAAGAAAAAGACCGAATCGAGACTCACAGCGCAGACGTCTTGAGAGTATTTGTTGATATTGTAATTGCATTGAACATAATTATCATAATTGTTGGGGAAGTTGGGAGAGAAGAGCCAACCCTCCTTCTCGCTGATTGTAATGGATTGGCACCGATCCGATTGAGAAGTCGACGAGTGCTGGCGATTGGGATTCGAGTTAATTAACATTTTGAATATCGGAATTGCAAAAACAGTGATCAGTGAAAGGACAGGACAGGACAGGAATGACAGGGATGTGCACAGAGAGTGACAGAGATGAATGTGACACAAATGGCTGCAATAAATTGCAGTAAATTGGATGAATGGCTTTTGAGTTTATAAATATCTCGACATTTGTCACAATTGTCTTCTTTAACAAAAATAGAGATAATTTTCCTTTTAATCTCTCAAAGCAAAGCAAAGAGACCTTCAAAGACAACTCATTCTTGTTTAGCCATCAAACAAATTATAATGCATTTCGGAAAATAATAATTTATTGAATAGTTTTTTGTGTGTCAAACCGGACGATCCAAGGTAAGTGAAGCTAGCTTATAATTTCAAATAAGTTTTCGCTTGAGAACTAACTTTATCTTCCAATTTCAAAAGAAAAACAATTCTGCTTTCAATTGACGCAATTTTTCAAAACATTCTCCAAAGAAATACAATTATTTCTAATGGTTTTAATTTATAATAATGTTATACAAGTGAAACATTAAGTATCAATAAAAAAGCGGAAATCGCCGACAATTTAGATGAAATAGGGATTGATTTTAAATGGATTAATATTTATTAATTGAATCAGAGTTGAGATGAAATCTTATTAAAAATGAATGAATAAAAAAATTTGACTATTTTATGTCAAATCAACATTCAATCTATTAATAAGTTTAATAATTGAATGGAAATAAAGTGTCAAACGAGGCGTAACCTTGGCTAATGTCAATTGTGAAGACAAGAAATGCTAAGTTTTTAAACAGAATTCAATTCAATTAACTATTGGTTTATTTGATTGATTTTGGAGTCAAAAGCAGAGTTGTGTCATAACTAGTGAAGACATAGTTTGCAATTCAAATGATTGTCTAACTATAGATATAAATAAAGACAAAGTTTATTTGTCTTTGACAGCAAAGGCATGCCATGTGAGTGAGTGTGTGATAACGATTGGATGATTAGTGCAATCAATAAATGTCGAATTGAGTGGAAATCTAATTAAAGGGATTTATTTGTCATTGAATGAAGACAAACAAATTCAATCAGAGAGTCAATAGAGGCGCAGATAATAGACAATAGCGGTGGACATCATCGTCGCTAATCCGATCGATAATCCAATCTGTTGATGAAACTCACCCGGTAAGGCGTGCTGAAGGTGCTGTAGCGCGTGCTGTTTGGCTGTGTTGATCCCAACACAGAGAGCGAGACCAAGAACAGGAGAGCCAGAGCGAACATGACTTGGCGCGAGCAGACGTGACAAGCAGTGAATTGTTGACTCGGAATCTGTCGGTCGGACTGTCGAAGGCATTCAAGGTGAGACTCACTCGAAGTGAACAACAATCGATTGGATGCAAACTTTCCTTATAGTTCTGATCGCACGCGAAATATATTAGTGTTTGGTTTCGCATGTTTGTCGAGGCGAATCGCAACATGAGATTTACAATGGCAACAAACTAACAAATCACTGGCCATTCGTGTCATTCCAATTCAAATATTTATCAAGCGAGTTTCGGCTGAGTAAGCTGTGATTGTAATTAGCTTGCTCGATTTGTCAAGCACAATGGCCAAAGAACACTATTTGCCTTTCTCAGCTAAAAGATTTAATTAGCGTGCAAATGGCATCAAGATAGCAAAAGGAAAGACAAATTCTAGAATTAATTGTCAATCCAGATATCAGAGGACATTAGTTCTGACCATAAAAGACAATCTTCTCTCAGTTTAATTTGCAAATAATTATTGAAACAATTTTTGAGTTAATTATGATTACCTTTGGATCAGAGCAGTGGTTATCACAGCGATTAGAGAACAAATATCCTTTCATAAGATCTTTTCTAAACCACAGATTAATCAATTCAACTCAAAGTCCTAAGAATATCTTCTGTTCCCTCAAAGACAGAAAACATTGTAATATTATTGAAATCTTGTTTGACTTGACATTGAATTATTGTTCAAATCACAAATCAAAACAAACAGAATATTCAAATCAATTTAATTTTCAAACATTTATTGTCTCTTCGTTTGGTCCATCAATAATTGCGAGATAAGTTGGAGTCAAACGCCAAACTCCAGTCCATTCAAAGTCACGCTCTCAGCGAATGTCAACTTTTATCGCACTCTTTGATAGCACTCTTATCTTGAGATTCTATTCAACTAAGAACTGACACTAAGACTGTCAAGTCTTCTCTTCCCTTCTGGTCACTTGTGTTCGCGATGGAGATCAACATCAAGCTGTTCCGCAACATGTACAACTTCAAGTTCTTCTGCCGAACCATCTCAATCATCGACTTCCTTCCCATCGTCGGTCCCGTGAAGAACGCGAGCGAAGCACTGATCGCCAACTCTGACCGAGACATCAAACTGGCGCGAGACAAAGGAATCACGGCTCTGGTCACGGCCGCAGTCGACCTCTTGGGCCTCTCGCTCGCCGTGTGGACACTCGCCACAGTCATTGGCCAATTCAACGGACTGTTGAGACACGCGATTGGTTTGGCCATTCTGATGTCAGTGATCGCTCTTGTGGTCGGCACGAAGATCGTCATCAATCAACTGGTCAAACTCTCCATCGACAACATTGTGGGCGTCAACACGGCCAGCGCCTCGGTGGTCAACTCGGTCAACATTACGGCCACTTCGATCGAACAGGTGGTCGAGTGTATCAGTCAGACTGGACAGGGAGTGCTGTTCGGCATCAGACGCAGCTATTCTTCGGCCAAAACAATCGCCTCAACGCCCGCCAGACTGGTCAGACTCGGGTTGTCTTTTGTCCAGTCGTGGAAGCGATTTGTCGACCGATTGATAGACGCAGTGGTGGTGAAGAACTTTGTGGCCGTTTACCGATTTGTGATGACAATAACACACATCTCTTTGACCGTCGGTTTGGTGTCTATTGAAGTGACTTTGAGAGCAATTGATTGGATTAAAGATAAATATTTGAATAAAAAGTAATTTTGATTTCAATTAAAATTTGATTTATTTTCAAATTATATTCAAAATTGAATATAGAAATTGTGACCAATCAGAGGAGCCATTGATGTCAAGAGAAGACATCAGTTATTATTAAGGAATTCCTGGCAATAGAATGCCATCGAAATAGACATCGATTCATATGAATTGCATCTGAATATCGATCTAATGCTCAGGAATTCCAATATATTCTTCTGCTCTCAATATTCTTGACAATATTCTCAACATCTTGGTTAACAGTGCATAAGAAGAATGTTCTCTTTTATTGGACAAAATTCAATACAATAATTCCGTTTCCGGTTTGAAGAGTGCAGAGAATGGATGAAAATTGGATTTACAATCGAATGAATTTATTTATAAATATTTTACAAATTAATCGAAAAATAAATTTTATCACAAAAATGGCAAAAATTGAAGACAAAAGACATAAATATTGATATTATTTACATTTCGAATATATTTTATGTTTAATTGCAATTTCGACGACAATCAACGAAATAATTAAACATTTTTAGCACCACTTGACTGATGTCTCGCGACGTCCGCTCCCGAAAAGTGACCGCTTTTCAGAAGATTTTGAGCCGAAATTCAATCCTTTATTTGCTTTTGAGAAAAAGGGAAAAACATTTGGCGTTCGATCACAACATTAACCATACATTGAATGGCCTTTAAATGGCTTTCAATTCAATTCCAAAGAGTTTATCAAAATTATTATTAAAATCCGATAACTTTGAACTTTTAATTAAAATGTGCTTCAATTCAGTTGTTTAGTCAGCGTTAATTGAAAACGTCTTCTCAACCGACACCACCAGCCAAGGAGTATTGAGTTCTTGGCTGCCAAGGTGGTCGTCATCTCTCTGTCTTCAATCGCATTAAAATTTTCAGAGTTGTGCAGCGCTTCCAGTCCGAGACCGGAAACAAGGGTTCGGTTTTTGTCGGCTTTTGTGCAGAACAAGAGAAACACTGTTTGCCGTGAAAAGTGGCGGAACTAACGAGCGATGATTGGCTGCAGAAGAATAAGAAGAAGAAGAATAAGAAGAAGCCGTGAATCAGTTGTGATCAATCGATCGCTTGGGACTCAATCAGAGTCGAGTGAAAAGCAGCGAAAGTGAAAAATTGAATATTTATTCTGCAAATGTATTATTAATGGGCGAAAAGCGAATATTTATGAGAATATTTTGTCCACTTTTGCCAAGAATTTCAATGAAGTCGTCGGAATTGAATTCTAAATATTTACAGTTCGCGCAGTCGAGCGACAAATGAACGGAATTGTCGTTTTGCCTCCTTTTGCCTAACAAAATGTGTCCAAAATGAGGACAAGTGTCGCAAAGAAACACTCATTCAGTGTTAGTATTGGGAATGTCCTCAAAATACAACACAATTCACATTTTGTTATGTATTTTTAGTGGCAAACAATTAACGCCTTGACTGAAACAGAGAAGAGAGCTGTGAGACCACAATGGACTCAAATGGCCAAATGGACCGAAAATGGATAATCGATTGGCCAAACAATTGTTTATGAATAAAAGATGAATGCATTAAATTGAGATTGGATGCTACTGTAGAGTGAGCTTGGTGCTCTATTTGGAATTTGATATTAGATTCGAAGATTTATAACTGGATTTGGTTAACAATTATTAATGTAAATCCTGTTCCATAAAAAAGTCTCTCAATTTGTTTCCAACGAGAAATTATGTGGAATTAGATTCTCAACGCGTCTCATAAATAAGAGAGACTCGTATTACAGTCTAATTCCAATATAAGCAGATTCTCGGCTCAAAATATAAGATTGTTTGTCGTCATTTCATTTCTCGTTCAGATTTCAATTGTCCAGTGAAATAAAAATCGGAAATTGAAGTCAAAAAACAGAACGTGTTAACAAAGATAGCACACGAGTACACTGGTTGCATGATATCTGAAAAAACAATACTACACCATATTATGATGTGAAATCGAATAGATAATTTGTTATAATTGTTTAAAAAAGAATAGAAGCTACGATATTGTTCTAATTTTCATCAATTCAAAGAGATATTTCG
>JAQGBE010001275.1:0-11841 GCA_034698225.1 Scheloribates latipes | reverse complement strand
CTTCATAGACCAGAAAATTCGATTTAATTGAGTTAACCCTGAGTTTTGTGATCCGAGAGTCAAAACAAGAAGAAGAATGGCGCTAATGAATGGCCCGGATAGGACAAGAATTTGCATTATCAGTCTATGCAATTGTCATTATGGGATTCACGGAACATACCAGAGGTTAATAAAATGTGTGAAATTTTCGGTGCCTCAGTTTTCCAAAATCTCAAAAAATCCCCCCCTGAGTTCGAGATCGCTAATCCCCGGAAATGGCCGCCGCGCGCAGCGCGGCGGCCATTTTGGGTAATTTAAACCGGATTAAATCGTGATTTAAACTGGATTTAACCACAATTAATCTTAATTAACGTTAATTTAATTAAATTAACGCCGAAATAGGCCGAGAACGGCTTAAATCGGACGTAATTAAGCTTAATTTAACTGGATTTAGTCGAAAAATGGCGGCGGCCGCCATTTTGTCAATCACCCCCTGATCCCCCCCCCTGACCCAAAAATTTCACCGACCCCCCCCCTAGTCGGCTGAGCTTGGCCACCACTGGCAGAAATGGAAACTAAACTAAAAATTTCACTCTTGTTGTTGTCGCTGCTGTTGAAGTGCACTCTTCTGCTAATGTCACTGAACTCGGCTTTTAATAGACATTACAATTTGGTAACAATTTGTCTTGCAAGAGGCATCTTGCACAAAATGCGCATTATTTGTCAAATTTAATCAAAATAAACAAGGTAAAGACTAACTTTATAAAAATAATTGTTGAATATTTGCAATTATTTTAGATCAAGTTTAATAAATACAATATTTATTTAAGACTCCAAAGAGAATAACAGCAATCCTTTGGACAAATGCCAACTTTTTGCGATCATTTGTTTCAAATATCTGTTTTGAATGACTAGTTGAGTCTCGTTCGCGACTTCAGTGGAATATTCAGTGAAAAGTTGCAAAATTGAGTGAAGCGAGTGATGTCTCCTCACGTCGAGTGCTAACCAAAACGTTGAATCGATTTCTCTTCCAATCGCTGAAAACATTAGAACACTTCAAATGAGTCGACAGTTTATGGCATTTGATTAAATCGTGTAAAAAATGAATGCAGACTTGAATTCAATGCTGGAAGAAGTGGGCGGCTTTGGTCACTACCAGGTCTATTTATGCATTTTGCTGGTCACGCCGTCGGCCTTCGTCACCGCCCTCTTGTACTTCACACAGTTGTTCATAATTCTGGTTCCTCCGCACCACTGCTCCATAGGTCTCAACACTGAAACAGAAGTCAAAAGTTATATACCGTTAGAGTCGCGAAATGGCAAACCAGTTCACAGCAGTTGCTATATGTATGTCGAGTCCAGACCCGGCAACCAATCGAATTCGTGGTCAAACCACTCGCAGATCAAGTGTCCCAACGGCTGGTACTATGACTACTCGTCGCTCTACCCGTCGATGGCCACCGAATCTGATTGGGTGTGCGATCGCGACCGACAGCCTTACGTCGCACAAACAATATTCTTCGCCGGCACTAGCATTGGTTGCATTGTCTTTGGCTATGTCTCTGACAAGTATGCAAACAAAACAAACTTAACGCCAATATCACTATAACTTGGTATTCAATTAATAGGTTCGGACGAAAACCATCGATAATAATAAGTTCTCTGATTGCCTGCGCGGCCGGTATTGCCAGTGCTTTCGCATTTGATTTTTGGTCATTTTCAGCGCTCAGATTCTTAGTAGGAATGGCTATAATTCCTCTTTCAGAAGATCCATTTGTTTTGAGTAAGCGTCAAATTGAATGGATCTTGCCAACTCTGGCGCTACAATTGTCCCAATCAATAGGTTTGGAGTATTTGAGTGTCGAGAAGCGGACGATAGCCACTGTCTCGTGGACTGTGGGTTACATCACGGCATCGGTTCTCTGCCCGTGGATTGCATACCTGTTAAAGAGCTGGAGAGTTCTCTGTGTCATCACATCGTGTCCACTATTCTTGGCTCTGCTTGGAATCAAGTATTGAATTGTTCAATTGGTCATTTTCAATTGTCGATTCTTTAAAAGGTTGATTCCGGAATCAGCAAGCTGGCTCTTCACACAGGGCAGGACCGACGAGGCGTTGACTATACTTAGAAATGTGGCCAAAGTGAACAAAAGACCGATCTGTGATCAACTCAATAGATGCCAATATTTGTTAACCGATTCTGTTGTCAATGATATGAAATCGACGGCTCAAGAGCTGACTATTGTTGACATATTGCGGGCCAAACGCATGAGAAGACGTCTGATGCTGTTATCGATATGCTGGTTCATTTTGTTCGTCTGCTACCACACCAATACCCACAACAGTTCTAATGTTGGCTCAGATGTGTATATTTCTTTCACATTCGGAGCTCTGATTGAAATTCCGGCCACAATTTTCGTTTACCTATCCCTAGATAGGTTCGGCCGTCGATGGCCAATGTGCGGCTCAATGCTGGTGTCAGGAGTGGCCGGACTGTCCACTCTTGTGCTAAGTGGGAACCAATTGCCTCGTGATTTGTATTTGATAATAACGCTTGTGATGAGAGTGTGTTTGGCCATAGAATACAATACATTAATGCAATATTCAACGGAAGTATTTCCCACTGTATTGAGAGGACGTTCTCTCGCTTTCCTCAGAGTTATCGGAACTCTGGGCCTATATGTCAGCCCTTCGATCGTCTATTTGGTAAGTGATCTATGATTAGAGCACACAATGTGTTAATCAATTTGGTTTGATTGCAGTCAACAGAAGCCGAATCGCTTCCACTCGTGATAACCGGCTTAATGTCGATAATATGCGCTCTGCTCACCGTCTTTCTGGCCGAGACTATGCACCACAACCTGCCGCACACTCTCGAAGAGGGCGAACACTTTGGCCAAGATCAGACTATTTGCAGCGTTCACTGCCTTTATTGAATTATAATTCAATATATTGTAAAGCATTTAAGCGACACAAATGCTCTGCCAATAATTTATTGACTCAATAAACAGGTCAAAGGTGGCCATCAAATCAGTCGCTGTCCTCTCCATCTTTGTCGGGTCTCTTAGTCTCGAAGTACATCAGATCCTAAACAAGGTCTCAGTTCAGTTGAGTAGACGATCAATGCCTGCCATTACTTACAATCATTATACAAGTGGCCAAAAGAATCGCTTTTTCGTTGAGTTCGATATTTTTGGGAAAATTGATTTTAAAGTTGTCTGCAGTGGTCATCGTCTCTTTGGCAAAACCGCTCCACTTCTTAGCAATAGATCCGCATTCTTCTCCGGTTTCATATTTAGTAATAGCAAAGGTGAAGTCAGAACAACAGCGACAACAACGACAACTTTCGCAATTGGGTCCGTCAATAGTGTAAATTGGATCGGATGCCGATGCGGTGTATATCTTGAGTTGTTTGTGGAAGCAGTTCCACGACTCTTCGATACTTCCAATTTGTGTGTCGAACGGAGCATAAACTTGAAGTCTCTTCATATGAGTTCACAATCAAATTGGTTCGACTCAAGTGTCGGACTCACCGGATATCGACAGAAACAACAGCACTGACCGCAACAGTCATTCTTCAGCTTCAATCGCATCACTTGTTGTCCACTTTTATCCTTGAGCTTCATCTCAAATCTGCGACCCCTTCGACAACATTCGACAGCACAACAGCTCTCCTCCTCTTTGGATGAAATAACAGTTAAGCCAATGATTAGCGAATGGTAATGCGAATGAAGAACAAACCCTCGACAGCTGTGAGAATGGTCTTGCCTTGGCTATCCTTGACCTTATACTTATTCAATTTGTCACAACAGCAACACTTATCACAAGCAGAGCCAATCACATCCAACTGCTGTTTGACGACCAGCGAGTCGTGACCGCCGATCACATCCAAATTCAGTTTCGCCTCGGACTTTGATTTGCCGAACAAACTGAATTCGGTGTCCTCTACCTTCTCGCAACTGATCGGCTGCTCTGTTATGACATTGTCTTCGGTGCTCATGATAGTGATCGGTGATCAGTGATCAGTCACTTGATGACACCGAAAGGCACTCCTATAGACTGACTCCGGTTGAGTGGCACAGCCTTTGGCTGCAGTCAACCGATCGATAACTCATTGCCATTGCAAAGCCATTTCGGGCACTGTTTCTCATACATACTCTTTGAGAAATGGGTTTCTATGGAGACATTCGGCAAAACTTCGTTCAATCATCAAATTTATTAACCATTTTAATAAAATTAATTGACTTTCTCGTAGACATCAATCAGAAAGGCATTCAACAGAATTGGCACAAAAATATAATTCAAATCAATTTGAATGTCATTCCTCTAACTGTGCAGAACCTGCGAATGATGTCGGAAGTGGTCGCCGATGAATGTTGAGACGAAGAAGTACGAGTGTTCGTAGCCGTCCTGCAATCGGTAAATGACGGGCACTTTGTTGGCCGCACACGCGTCCACCAAATTCTTGCCCATCAGGTCATCAGACAAATAGGGATCAGCAGAGCCCTCGAGTATTGAGAAATTGACGAATAAATGTGACGATAATTGGTGATAATTGGCGAGAATGGTATACCTGATCGATGAAGATGTGCAGAGGCGGTCCGTTGTAGTGTTGGACGAGCAAGGTAGCGTCGTATTGCTCCCAAGCCTTCCTGTCGTCTCCGAGATAGCCGGAGAAGCACTTCTGACCCCACTTTCCTTTGGTTGGATTAGCGATCGGCGCAAAAGCGGTGGCGCACTTGTATTGGCCCGGATTCTTGAGGGCGCAGATCAGAGCTCCGTGTCCTCCCATACTGTGACCCGATATTGATTGACAGCCAATGATGACCGGAAAGTTCTGGTCAATGATTTTGGGCAACTCTTTGGTCACATAAGAGTACATCCGATAGTTGTCTTTCCATTTGGGTTGAGTCGCGTCCACATAAAAGCCGGCGCCAGAGCCGAAGTCGTAGTCGTCGTCTTGGCCATCGATATGGACACCTCGAGGACTGGTGTCGGGACCGACAACTATCAGATTTTCTTGAGCGGCATACCTCTGGAAACCCGATTTAATAATGAAGTTCTGCTCAGTGCAGGTCAGGCCCGACAGCCAGTAGAGGACCGGCACTCGGTTGCCGTCCACGGCCTTCGGCGGTATGTAAACCGAGAAATTCATTTTGCATTTCAGTTCTTGGCTCTCATGGCTGTAAACTTCTTGTTTGCCACCAAAGCATTTGTTGCTCGACACCAGTGTTAGCGCTCCCGAAGACATCTTGAGTGCAGTGGCGGTCACTTTGCGGATAATGGTTGGGACAGTGTTTGTGCCGATCGCGACAATTATCTTGAGTTTTGTATAACTTTTGTTAACTTATGGCAACGATTAGACGATTAGACAACAACTTTCAGATTACATGTACTCTATGTCTATGTCTATGGACCTCAATGTGGGCCGACTTTTGTCGCCAAACGAAATGCGATTCACTCATAAAGGTCTACAAAAAGTGTGCAACGAGTGAACGACTCTATGAAACGTAACGAAACAAATGTCCGCAAATATATCGGAATTTCTTGAAAACATTATGCGGTTTATGGTTTATGTAATTTTCAGATTGACTTGATAAGTTATCAATGATAACTCAATATCATGTCAACATGATAATTTTAATATTAATCCTTTATCGACTGAACACTTTGCATCTCGAATCAGAAGGTTAAACATTTTGAATTGGAACAGTTTTTATTGGACAACAAGATCAAATAACATCATCATTCATGTTCATTCATGTTGATTCATGGTCAAACAAAAGAAATGCCCTGACACAATCTGGCACATCTAATTGTTTGATACTTTCTGTCATTCTCTTATTCAATGAGTTTCTGAAGAAAATGCGAATCAAATTCTTAAGTGACATAACTTTTGACTTTTCGTTAGTTAGCCATCGGTTAAAAGCATCGAAACTTTCAATGTCTTCGGGACTCGAGGGACGACTTTGTATCTGAAATGAATCGTCAAAATGAAAGCCGCAGTAAAACAATAACTTGAGAACAGAGTCGGCACTTCTGGTATACTTGAATTGACTCAATTGGCAGGACTTGATGTCAGCCCCGGCTCTGATCAACAGTTGGACGAATCGGTATTTATTACGCTTGAAAGCCAGTGTCAGAGGAGTGCCGGTGTTGTTGACCGCGATGTGTGTATTGAGTTGACAGTTGTCTAAAGAAACTAAGAATTTGAACATTGCTTCGGCAGTTATGTGATCAGTCAGATTAGTGGTGAACATGTTTCTCAGGATAAGCAGATGTAGAGGAGTGCCGAAGTGATTGGACACATTGACATCTTCGCCCAACACAACCATTCTTTTTATCAGTTCAATCGCTTCATTCGGCTCTTCGGTGCTAATGTGTTGGACAGCGTTTTGCAAAGGAGTTCTTCCGATACGGTTAGGTGACAGAGGAGGGGTAAGTCGATCGAGTATGAGGTGCGCGACGTCTGCTTTGTTGGCCAGAAGAGCCGAGTGTAGTTCCCGGCAGTGGTCACTTGTCAGCGCTTTGCCGTCCAACAAGAGTGCGGTCAACGGCCGACTGATGCTAACCGCCTGAAGCAGTGGCGACATATTGTTAGTGTCGGCTATGTTCGGATCGGCTCCTCTGGCGAGCAATAACTGGACGGTCGGGATGTGATTAGCGCAGACCGCGAAGTAAAGTGGAGTACAATTGGTGTGATTAACGCCATTGATTTCGGCGCCGCTGTCCACCAGTATGGCCACCAAACTTGTCTTTCCGTCCTGTGCGGCGAAATGAAGTGGACTTAATCGGTGAAAGTGAGTGCTTCGGTTCACTTTACACCCATCTCTGGCCAGTAATAACTTGAGAACTTGTTCATTGGCCACATCGACCGCCAAGTGAACAAGGCCATATCCATCTTGGTCACATGCGTTCACGTCGAAACCATTGTCTAAAATCTGTTTAAGTTGGTCCAAATCATTAGCCTCTATTAGATCAAACACTTTATTGATCTCCATTGATGTTCAGCCATCAACTCCTCTTCAGAAGCACTCAATTCTAAAATTAAAAAGTTTTTGGAACTTTGCCACAACTGTTCACAACTGTTCACAACTGTTCACAACTGTTCACACTTTCCACTTCCACAACGGCACCGATCACTGGCAAGGCATTGAAGTGTCGATGTCGCCAATGGCCATCATCCAATCATCTAACGATCTGGCTATACAAACCAGCAAACACGTCGCCATCGCCATCACCATGGCCATTGGCCATCCGATTGACCAAGCTGAGGCAAGTGCTGAGGCAAGTTCACTGTCTGGCAGTGCAGTGCGTGTCGCCATCGGTGGTGCCCTCTGTGGGCCACTGAGTGGTTGTCGCCTCCATTCACGCCATTCGTGACATTTGATTGGATTCGCGTTTGGCTTTCAGTTTGAAAAGTTATCAACAAATTTGGTTCCGATTGTCGATATCCGTGATTGCGGCCAACTATCAGTGACAGCAGTCAGTGGTCAGCGGCGACGTGTTGTCAGTGACCGGTGGTATCGCTTGTTTGCTTCGGGCGGCCAGTGGTCGGCGAGAGGTGAGTGCGAGTGCGAGCTCTTCCCTCTCCTGCTGTCAACCCCTCCAGACGTACATCACTTCTACGTCTCGTCTGTATTGATGTCGCGTTTGCACGCAATCACTGCTGAAGTGCTTTATTTGAATCGATGTTTTGTTTTGCGTTTAGACCACACAATCGCTGACCAATCAATCCTTTGCCCGAAATGAGTGTCACCTACGATGAGTCCAATCGCTTCCTCGGAATGCTGGCCGAAGTGGCCGTCAAGACGCTGAACGCCGAGCAGCAGAAGCACTGCAATCGCCACAAGTGTAGAGACGACAAACTGAAGGTACCATTCAATTGGATTGTTGTCGCTGACAGTCAATCAATGCGCGCTTTTCCGTCAATTTAGGTCAATAAGAATGTCCTGAATGTGGAACAGTTGAAGGAGTTGTCCGACAAAATGCTGGTCGAGTTGTTCAGCGAATCGTTTTGCGACGAATTCCGTCGCGTCTTCGGCTTCAAATGTCTATTAATGCCCAATCAATGCGATGTCGTCTTCGAGAGCTTCGTTAATGACGATAAAGCCCGCTCTCAAATAAGAGACCACCTCTTGGACCACATCCGTAATCTCGAACCCAACTTCATCGCAGAAACTTTGAACTCCAGAAGCAAAAGGTCGTTGAATGAGCCAAACAAGTCGTGCAGAAAGAGGTCCAAAAAGGAAACCAAATCAGATCTGAAGACAAATGGCAATGAGTGGCCCCAAACCCGACCAATCACTGATCACTCGAACACTAAAGACATTTGCAATCAAAGTTCAGCTGAAATTAGTTTTGACTCGAAATCTACTGCCAAACAAATTGAGGAAAGCAGTGACAGTCTGGCGATGACAATGACGGTCAGCAAAGAGTTGGTTGAAGACCATTGCTATACATCATTAGAAGGGCCTAAAGTCAGAGCCAAAGCACTGGAAAAGTTTGACAAGAATTCAGTTGAGGGCAAAAAGGGGCGGCCAAAGGCAAGGGCGGACAAGTTGGACGCGACTGAAGTGATCGCGACGCCTGCCTTCCCGTTCATCTACGAACCAATTTTGCCAAATATATCCCAAGTTATAGAAATCGATTCCACTCTCCATAACAACAATAGGTCTGACGGCTTGCAACACAGTTTCGCCAAATCAGACATTACTGATGAAACTGTTTTGGAAGACGAACTGAATGCCAACACTTTGCAACTGAAACGACTCGCTCTTCAGTACATTAATGACATTCGGGTGAAAAACAGGGGTCAGACCGACAAAAGTTCGTTTCGGTGTAAAATATGTATCGATAAGACATTCACTTCGCCAACGACTCTGATATATCACTACCGAAGTCACGCCGGAGTCAAGCCTTACGAGTGCTCACTCTGTAAGGCGACGTTCACTCGTCAGCACAGTCTTAATTACCACACTTTAATCCATTTGAACAAATCTCGGTTCGTCTGCGACGAGTGCGGACGAAACTTCCGACACCCGAGTCATTTCAAGGAGCATATGCGACGACATACCGGCGAAACGCCCTATGAGTGCACCGACTGCTATATCAAGTAAGTCGTTAGTGGCCACTGACCACTGTGACCCTGGTCTGTCTGTCCTGGTAGGTTCAAGACGCGCAACACGTACAAGCGGCACCTGCAGACCAAGCACGCCAAGATGCTGACCTCGAAGGGCATTTTCGATTTGCCCGACTCGACACTTCACCTGCGGAAGCCGTGTCCGCCGCGACGCAAATACGGCTTAGGCTTTCTCCACCAGAACATTGAGGCCGTGGCCCGCTATGAGAGGGCTCAGCAAGAAGTGAGTCAAACGATTCGCTCCAATTGCCACCGAATCAATTCAATCGATTCCAATCACCACTTATTAAATAGTTGTAACAAAGGTTTGAATTCCGGTAAAAATAATTTCGAAAAATTACTTCAAGCGGTGGCCATCGCTGAAGACAACCAAAGAACTTATATTCAATAGTAATCAATCAGTTTTCCGAACATATATTTTCTTGACTTCTAAACTAGATTTCGAAATTGAATTTTGTAATCAATTCAAACAATGATTTTAGAAATTGGACACAAAATTAAATTAAATTAAAAGCTTAGACTAAAAGTAATATAAAATATTTTGATCACTGGTCGGAGAGATTGGCGTTTGAGACGTGTCTAAGACGTGTCCATTGATTTCGATGGTATCGCTATATTATTAGTAAATTATTGTTCACAAACTATATTTAATTATAATTATAAACTATTAAATGAATATAAATATTATTAATATTATTAAACAGTTTTTGTGCACAAGTTTTGGTCAAATTAATTATTAATTTATATGTCATTTAAAATATTTATATTTATTGTAATTTTTTAATTTGTTTTGTTATTTAATTCGTTTTCATTTTGAATGAAATAAAACAATATATTTATCTGTTTTGTCACAATTGGAGCCACAATTGGAGCCAACCTTCCATCAGATCACAGTCGAGACCAAACTCTCACTCAAAGGGCACTCAATCTCTCACTCAATGCTATTTGTGTGCAACGCCTGGCGTCGAGTCGACTGCTGACAAGTGTGACCACTGTTTGCCGTTTGTTTCGTTTCGTTTGCACTCTTCGGACACGATTTGTCGGCATCTCTTTGATTGTCTTCAATCGCGATATTTCTGAGAGACGGCCAAAATGGCGGCACTTCTCAAGAAGAGAGCTCTGGCGGAATACAGCCAGTCGTCAGTTCAGGTCTGGCTCGTTGATTGATTTGGGTTGACCAAGTGACCAAGTGACCAAGCTCCTGTTTGCACGGGACGGCACATTCAGTTGGATGTGCTGTGCATTTGGGCGTTTGTATTGCTTGGAATTGACCGACAGATTCAATTACAAAACCACTGGCAATACCTTATTGTAATTGTCTGTCCATTAGGAGGACGTCTCGCAAAGCAAGCAGAAGAAGCTCCGCCTCTCCAAGAGGTCAAAGCGCGACTCTGTCGGCCTGGAAGAGTCGGGTCACCGCTTAGACCAAGAGTCGAGTCCATCTAAATCTGAATCAGTGAATATCAGCGAACTCTTCAGTTTATTCCAAAGAGGAAACCGCGAGTCCATCGACGCTAATCACTGTCAGCAGACATATAAGAAACTGATCACCAAAATGAACAAAAGTCGAGACCCAGTCGTCAAAATGTCTTACATGAGTGCAATCAAAGAACTGATCGTTAATTTTGATTCAGTGATCCAAATGTTTGGCTTAAACTCAATAATCGAAGACTTGTTGTCATTACTGAAGTCTTTGTCGTCACATATAGTGATCGCAGAAATTCTGAATACTTTACACAAATTGGACGACAAGTTTGAGATCAGTTCCGACCACAGACTGAATATCATGCGAATCGCCAAACAGTTGCTTCAGAGCAGTTCCAATCATGTGGTGAAGAACGAGTGTCTGTCACTGTTGGTGGACTTGGCGCCGATCAGTCACAGCCAGAGCGACGCCGCTTCCGATTCGAATCACTTTCAGGTGGAATACATCGCAATCATCAAACTGTTGCGGGATTTCAGTCACTATCACGACTCGAGAGTCCGCTCCACCGCTCTCTCATCAATCGTAAGCCACGACAACTCACTTCCGACCGAATCTAATTCGCAATTCAATTTATTTGCCTTAAGTTACGACTTCACGAAAGAGGTGTCAAATTAGATATCAGTCTCTACAGTGAGTTCTGCGAATCGCTTAACGACGACTACGAATGCGCCAGAATTACCGCAATCAAACTTCTTTTGGTCATAAGTCAACTCTACGCCGATTGGTCCGCAAATTATTTACTAATTTCATGTAAACTCAATGAAACCATTGTTACCGCAGTTTGGTTTGTGTCAACGATGGCGATGAACAGATCCGTTTGGCTGACGACGCCTTCGCCAAAGTCTGTTCGATGATAAACGATCCGTCGATGAACGTGAGGGCGGAATCGGCGCTTCTTTTGGTACATTATCTCTGACTGCCAATTATATGAGGCATACAGTGTCCGATCGAAAATATAATTACACCATTTTATTCAGCTTGAAATAATATCAAGAAATAACTCGGGAGGGGGTTTCATGTAGTAATTATCATTCGAGTTATTTCTTGATATTATTTCAAACAATTGATCAAGCTGAATAAAATGGTGTAATTATCTTTTCGATCGGACACTGTATGCATAATATACTTGGCTGTGAGCGGCTCTTTAATGACTAAACAATGTCTAATCTCTTATTAGGGGCGCTTCACTCACACCAGTCTCAGCTTTTTGGAACAGACATTAGACAAAAAATTA
>JAQGBE010001274.1:0-11847 GCA_034698225.1 Scheloribates latipes | reverse complement strand
ACTTATATCGATCCTCTACTCTATTCTTCTTCAGTGCGATGAATGGCGAGAAAATTTCCAACTGTTTGGCTGTAAGAAAGCCGAACTGATGGCTGCGCCCGACCCGACAACGGCCACCACATCAGCGGCGACCGATGCCAATGAGCCAACGGGTGAAGAGGCAAAAGACATGACGCCAACGACGACGACGTCCACCACAACACCCAAGTCTTGGGCCAATACATGTGTGACCAGCACTCGATTGCTGGCAATTGTGTTCTGCACTTCGATTGTATTGACAAATATTTTTTGATTACCTTTTTTCTACTAAAACTAAATTTTTGATTATCTTGTCAATTGATTTGTGCTTTGATTTCAATTAAACAGTATTTTTTTGAGTACAATTTGATTGATTTCATTACGAAAATGATTTAATTGCAACAAAACTAAACCAAGATTTGCTTCATTCTCACTAATAGTCGAACCGCTCGTGACGTTTGGTTTCAATTTGGTCCCAGAATTAAGTCTGTTATGAGAAGAATCTGATCCTCAAAACTCCAGACATGACAAACCTTTTGACTAAACTCCTGTTTCTGTTGTCATTGATTTCTCTATCGATTGGTGGTTACCTCGACGAAGACTCCACAACCATCACTATCGCCACCGTTGGCAGGAGTACATCCAAAGCCAACACTTCGAGTGTGTCCGCTCCCACAAAAGTTAGTTCTTCCGAATGGCTCATAATATCAGCTATAATATTGGTGGTGATTCTTGTCATCGTCGCCCTCATAATTGTATTCTTCTGTGTCATCAGAGCTACAATTAGTAAGCAATGAACTCAATCTGATCCAAATCTATAGCAATTATTCTCATAAGGAAAGGAAAAGACAGAGAATGTCGAGGCCTCAGGCAAGACGGGCAGTGGTGGCGTAGCTCTAAAGATTCCAACTGATCCCAAACTATCTGGTTCATCTGACAAGGCAATAGAAACAGCCGCTAGCAAACTAACGAGCGGACAGGTTTGTGATTGTCTACATTGAAACGTCGATCATCTCGACAACTTCACAAATTGTGATCTATGTTATATCATCTCTATCTTCTTGTGTCTGCAGTTGACACCACCTGTAGATAAGCCGCAGTCCAGTAAACTCCAAAAGACAGACTCGGGTACGGCAGTGGAGCGCAAAGGCAGCGGACCCGTGACGGCCAGCAAATCATTCGAAGCAGCGGCTGGTATTGTAACGACACCGCCTTTGCTGGAGAAGAAGGGCATCATATTTGACAAGCAGATTGGAGAGGGTGGCTTTTCGCTAGTATTTATGGCACACGTCACCAAACCTTATAGAGACTCACAAACCAATGAGATGATCAAGGAGTTAACAATTGGCTTGAAAATAGCCTGCAAACGGTTCGACTTGACCACCGAAGACCAAAAACTGTGGAGAGACAAACAGCTGAAGACAGAGCTGAAGCTGATGAAGACGCTCAACAAATTGCAGAACAAACACGTCGTGAAGACATACGACTGCCTCAAGACTCGCAGCAGTGCTTATATTTTGATGCAATTGGCAGATAATGGGTCGATATCTGGGTATATGGAGAAGCAAAAGAAGCCGATCGAAGAGAAGATCTGCAGAGATTGGTTCGCACAGATCGCGGACGCCATATATTTCCTGCATCAGTACGGCATCGCTCACCGAGACCTCAAACCAGAGAACTTTCTGTTGAACAACAACTTCAAAGACGTTTTGGTCACTGACTTCGGCTTTTCGGTGATTGCGATGACCAACGATAGGATAATGCAAGGAACCAAATGTGGTTCTGATCTCTACAAAGCACCCGAAGTGTTGACTCTTGTCTTAGGAAACGTTTACGACGCCAAGAAGTCGGATATGTTCTCATTGGGTGCCTCGCTCTTCGAAATGCTCAACTATAACACACTGACCAGCGAGGAGGCACTCGTAAGGCTTAAAACTTATATCAAGTTTCTGGAGGCCAAGAGGTATCCCTGGAACTTATCGGCTAAGATCTCTCAGCCGGCAAAGGATTGCGTTCAGCGTCTTCTCGAAGTGAAACCAGAGCTGAGGATAACAGCGGACCAACTGTTGAAACACGAGTGGCTTAAACAGTAATCTTCACTCCATTTAGATTTCATTTGTATTTAGACTTTCATTTAAATGTAACGAAAATATTGATTGATTTCCATTAAATTTAGAGTTGTTTTTGATCATTGATTTTGATTTGAAACTCAATTCTATTTGATTACAATTAAATAACTGTTGAGACAATCAATGGCTCGTCAGAAACGGATCGATGACTTTCAGCTTTAATCTAGTTTTCAGTTTCATTATAATATTTTATACGATGAAACATCAATTGGTTATTCAATTGGTGATCCAAGATTATATACACTTATCAAATGAGTGGATACTTCATCGCGAAAGTTGTTTATTACTAATATAGAAGACAAATATAAATGAAGTCAAGTCTGCTTACTATTTAAGCCACGGATGTTTCAAAAGTTGGTCCGCAGTTGGCCTCTGTTCGGGATCGGCATTCAGAAGTCGCTCAATCAAGTCCTTGGCCTCAGCAGATATAGTGACGCCTTCTTGGATATAATAATGATACTTCTTGGACGCGCTCAAAGTCTCAATAAGCCGGATGTATTTGGGCTCTGAGTCTTGGCGAAGCTGCGGTGGGAAAGGCTTGTATTTGTTGAGCATTTCGAACAAAGAGACGCCCAATGAGAACATGTCCGCCTTCTTGGCATCGTAGACGTGACCAGGTTGCAGCCGTATTCGCACCACTTCGGGCGCCTGGTACTCGGGAGTACCACACTGGGTCTCTCTCATGATTTTGCCCCCGATCATTCCCGTCACCGAGAAACCAAAGTCACTGACCAACACGTCTTTGTAATCGTTGTCAAGCAGAAAGTTCTCGGGCTTTATGTCTCGATGCGCGACATCATTCCTGTGCAAGAAGTCGATGGCGTCGGCGATCTGTCGGAACCAGTCTTTGGCGCGGCTCTCTTCGATGGGCTTATCCTGTTTCTCCATATAGGTCGAGAGGGATCCGTTTCGGGCGAACTGCATGAAGATGTAAGCGCTGTGTCGGGTCTTAATGCAGTCGTAAGTCTTGATCACGTTCTTGTGGTTCATCTTGTTCAGTTTCAGATTCAGCTTCATCTCCTGTTTCAGCATCCGCTCTGTCCACTGGGGATTCTTGCTGAGGTCGAACCGCTTGCAAGCCACGGTCTCTTTGGTTTTGGTCATTTCTGCCAGGTACACCTGAGAGAAGCCGCCCTCGGCGATCTTCTTGCCCAGGACGTAACCCCTCTTGCGGACCACTGCCGGCGTCTGTGGCTCTAACGCCTTGCTGTCAAGTGATTTCGATTTCTGGGACTCTAACTCCTTGGCACTGTCGGAACTCGTCTCTATTGAAGAGTCGTGTTCTGTGATATTTAATTTGCTGGTCGGTGTCTGTTCTGCGGGAGGCGTCGGCTTTGCATATAACCACAACATATGGATTAGTTCTTCGAGAGGCAAAGCCATGACATACCTGTGAGTTCTGTACTTTGGTGGTGGGCGGAGGCGCCAACTTGTCGCCAATGGGTCCTTGACCACTCTTGACCTTGGCCACTTTCAATGGTTCGGTTGCAACCTTAGGACCTGTGCCGCCACTGATGGCTCCACTGCTCACTTTGCTGCCGACGGGCATAGTATTAGTTTTGATCGCTTTGTTCTCCTTTTCTTTCTTTCTTTCTGTGGAAGAATCAAAATTCAATTGAATCTCAATACAGATCCAGATCTTACTCAATAGGATGACGTAAACCACAGCTATAATGATGATAATTACGATTATTAAAGCCACTATTATAAGCAAAATGACCAATAAAGCCGACTTTTCGGGCGGACTGTCTGTTCCCGTTTTGGGGGTCGCTGTGGTGTTGGCAGCTGTCGAAGAGTTGACTGTCGCTGGACTTTTACCATTGCTTACATCGAGATAACCACTTATTGATACCGAAATTGGGGACAAAAGAAACAACAGTTCACTCAATCTGTTGGCCATGTCTTTAGTGAAATCACTTCCAAAGTGAGGATCAAATGGTTTTGAAAGAGATTACAATTTGTGAAGCAATTGATTCAAATATCTGAACCAGAATTCACGAGCAACTCATCAATTGTTGGACCAACTTATTGACCAAGATCAACGCGGAAGTCAGTTTGAGTCAAGCATCTAAAATGGTTATTTTAACAACAATTGAAATGAGATTTGATTTAATTTGTTGAAAAATACATACAATTAATTGGCATTGAAGTGAAATACAATCTTTATTGAGTAGACTTTTGAGACACTATCAGAACTTCGGATTACGAAGAACTGGTCCATCGGAACAGATGGCACAACAACAGCTGCAACTCCACTATTTATACTTCACGAACAGCACTGAGAAAATTCCGGATCAAATTTTGCGGCCATTCGTCAAATTCCTGGTGAATGAGGCGAACCAATACAACTGGAATCAGATGTCTGTCTCCGAGTGGAACGCTGTCCACACCGCTCACGCGACCCGTAACCAGATGTGGACGGCTATCGAACAGGACATGGAATGGCTGATCAACAAACACCACAGACAGTTGGTCTTCTTGTGTCGGGATTTCATTGGAAAGATGCGGACGGCGTGCGCCCGCGTGGACAGTCTGCTCGACAAGATCAACCCGGACAACTTCATGCAGTACAAAGATCAGGTGGCACAGGCCTACCAGCAATTACAGGGACGCCTAGAACAGTGTAGTGTGAATATCGCAGAGTGTGTAGCGATTTGGGAGCTGTTCAGTACTGCCGCACTTCTTGGATACTACCAGAACCAGGAGCATCGGCACCAAGTGCGGCGAGTGTGCACTGAGTTGCGCCAGGTGATCTTCGTGCTCCAACCCTTGCACTGCTATATCGGCGGCAAAATGGCCGCTCTTCAGTCCATCACCCGGGAGATTGAGATGCAGCCGAGTGAACAATTTGGCCACTGGTATGCCGACAATCCATAGGCAGCAGGAGTGCAGAGCCAGTGCTACCACAGCAATGATACCATCAAAGATTTAAATGTTATCTATGAATTGTATTGTATTTATTTGGTGTCAGGTCAGTCAAAGCGTTTAACTAATGAACAGCATTTGAAGCTAACCTTGTCATCTTGTTATTTATTTGCTTCTTATATGGTTCTTCATTAGTTCTAAAAATTCAAATTCAAATTCGTGAAATTCAATTTTTACATTTATCCATAAAATGTGTCTCAAATTGTCTTCCAATTATCAAATGAACAATCAACAATTGACTCGAAAACTCAACAATCAAGTGTTGGTTTAAATATTTGTTGCAGAACAGTTTTCAATCCATTCAAACAAAACTTGAAACCTATCGATTCGATTTGTCTGTGTCAGCTCAAGTCCCAGCATTACCTCCGATGGCCGATCAACTCGCAGTGGTAGACCAGGCGGACCCGCCCTATCCGGCGCTCGAATTCATCAGATTCAACAGTTGTATGCACCTGGATCGGCCATACCCGCCCTATCACTTGCGTGCAATTTGCCTCTACATCCTTCGCTTCGCACGTGTCCTCGACATTGACCTGAGTCTGCGGCGATGGGACGACCATCGCCTCAACAACTCGACAGCAGATGAGAGAAGAGCGACAATCAAAAGAGACCTGGATCATCTGTTGCTGATCAGTGCCAATGAGGTGGCCTGGTGTCAGCAGGTCTACAGCCAGATGCGCGTCAAATGTTCCCAAATCCAGGCGAATCTGTTGGACCGCATCACTCCGCAGAATATGGGCCAATACGCCGATCAGATCGATCGGGCGATGGCTGAGTTCGTCGAATATCACGAGTCAATACAGGGATACGGCGAACGACTGCTCGGCTATTGGCAGCTCTTCAGTTGCATGGCTCGGTTGGGATGGTATCCCGACTTGGATGCGCGCATCCGAGTCATCAATCGGATCAATCGCTTGCGGCGAACCAACCAACAGATGGTCGCAATGGATGCCTTCCTCGGCGCAAAAGTGGCTGCCCTTCAGGCACTGTACGAAGAGCTGTACGAAGAGGAGAAAATGCGCGAGACACACGTGCCTCCAGGGGGCGGACCCAAACAGAAATACGACTAGAAGCCTGATGGAGCAAGAGTCAAAGTGAAATAAAAATTATCGTTGGAGTGATAAATCTGCGCTAATTATTATCAATGAACAAGGTAATCATGCTAATGGCAATCATGTTAATGTATCATGCAAAATATATGGTCTTATTACGAATAACGAATAAATTAGAATGGATAAAACTGATTAGTAGTACAATACATTCTAGCTTGGTCACCGTTGACCACATGTTTGCTGAAAAGTATCGGCACTTCTTCTACCAGAAGAAGACCTAACTTATGAGCGATTGATATCGAGTTCTGATTGCAATTCCAACAGAAATACAACATTTGCTGATCACTACTGACAGTCAACCGATCGCACAGATGTCCGACCAGTGTTTCGGCGATACTCTGGTCGTCGGCGTACAGGCCTGCGATCATCGCGTCGTTAGTAGTGGACCGACAGAGCACACCATATCCCACGACACGACCCGAACTAAACGCCGCAGAGATGACCAGTTCCGGTGCTGTCGGCAACTGTTCAATGAGTGATCTCCGGTTAACATCCGCACAGATGTGTCGGTCGTACTCAACAACCGCATCGATGTTGCGATCGGTCACCGATTCAATGGACATGTCGTCGACATTCCGACACAACTGATCGAGGAATGGCTTTCCAGTGAAAAAACAGACACGTTTTTCATTTACATTCGGAAAGTTGACTTGGTACTTCGGCGCCATACTCCTAGTTGGGTAAAGTCCAATGTTTCGTTGACTGAGACGTTGAATCACCTTGCTCCACATAGCTGATCCAATGCCTTGACCTTGACAGACTGGTCGGACACCATATTGACCAATGAAAGCCAGGTCAGGCGATAGGTTAAATCCACTGCACATACCAATGATCTCTCCTATTGCAGACAAATTGGTAATTAACATGTTGAAACAATAACTAAACGACAACCAGTGTCCTCCAGTTCGGCCACAATAGTTCCTTCGGCGTCCACATTCATCATAATAGAGTTGAGATGTTTGTATTGAATGAAATCGAGCTCTTGGCCGATCGATTTGAACTGTTCAAGGTCACTTGTCTTGGCCTGGCGAATCCTGTAATTAATAATAGAAGTTTGGCTCATCTTGGATTATAAAGCAATCTGTTAAACCATCTAGTTAAAATCTATATTTGAATACTGTAACCAAAAATCTATATTTCAATCAGTGTATTTCAATCATAGTATTCAAGGTTATGTGCATTAAGGTTATTATCATTAAATTGAATAAACAATATTGATTAGATGCTTCGCCGCTATTTTAAGCTGATTTAAAACTGAATTTAAACTGGATTTAGACCAGAGATCACCAAGCACATACCTGCGCGAGAATTGTGTGCTTGCGTGGTAAGAGAGGTCACTAGCGCTCAGTTGGTGGCTGTGTCTGCAAGTGATGGCACATCTCATCGCATCTCATCTGAAGTGAACGTCTGTCGACACGACAGAGAGTAGGCATCTGTCAGAGCACTGCCAGCACTGCCAGCACTCACTCGCCAGTGATGTGAACAGAGATCGGTTGCTATGACTGTGGATATCGTGCAAAAGTGTGGCTCTATTTCTGACTCTACATTCAAATCCTATGCAAAACTCATTGTTGTTGTTATAGTAAAAACCTATTGAATCGCACAATAAAAGTGTTGACTAAGTTGTGATTCTTTTGGCAAACAGTGGTTCGTGTGTTTCAACAATTGTCTCCGGACTCGCATCCCATGCCAGCCATCCCTCAGCCTATGGATCGTCGACTCAACAAATGAATAGAGAAGTATAGTATGGGATGAGAGGAGAGATGAGAGGAACACAAGAGTGAGAGCGAGAGATAAGAGTGAAGAGTGAAAGAGAGAAAACAATATTTTTCTCATTAGTTGTCGTTTTGAGTGATATTCGCGAATAATTGCTTGAAATCGTTGCTAACATTTTGGTGCAAACCATCGATTGCTTGTCTGCCCAGCGCTCGACTGCACGCTCTGTCAGAGCTCGGCATCAAATGCTCGGTTAAACACTATTATGCGAAAGAAAGTAAAGTATTTTCAATTGAAATATAATTTAAATTCCGATTGCAAACAGTTTTAAGCGGCTCTACGATTGCGATCTCAACTCTCCACTCCGTATACGGTTCGCCCGCATTCGAGGCCATAAAGAAATAGAATTTGATTTCTTCTGATCTCTTGGTTCTGAAGTATCACTTGAATTGAATGAACGAATAGAATATAATATTTGGAGAAAAAGTTTTTTGTAAAATTTTCATTTGAATCAGTCCTCCAATAGACGAATATCGTGCAGAAAAGTGTTTCAAAAGACGAGTGAAAAATATATTGAATTTCGGGAGTAATTGAAGCGTTAAAAAGTGATTATAAAGATTGTGTTCTGAGACAGCGAACAGAGAGATGAAGCAAAAAGTTTCGAACCCGCGATCTGTCTCTTCTGTATTGTGCGGATTCTATTGTATTGACTCTCGTTTTGCTACAATTAAATTGACTGCCAGTCCAACAGTTGGTCAGACGATTCACTTCTAATGATTACAGCACTGGTGGCCATCCGTTGGCTCCAAATCCGATCGCCAATAGAAAATTGATTTTCTCGATGCGTTCGCTTCGTTTTGGCCAACAGACCAATCGATGAACACTATTATTGACGACCAGTCGAACGAAGAGCTCATTTAAGCCTCTATTTCATCGCTCAATTTAGTCTGCTTTCGGGCCAACAGTTGAGTGGACAGAGCTTTGACAGAGTCGGCACTGAATATGACAATCAAATTGATTCGTGTCTTATGTCTAGTAAATAGACTATCGATTGGCTCAATATAAATATAGTTTGGGAGACAATGGCCAAACGAACTGGATATAAATATATATCACTGAGCAAATGAGGCCACCAAACACGGTGTTTGGCGAACGCCAGACTCATTTAATAATTGAACGTGTCAATATTTAACTAGCAAATCGATTTCTGGAGAAAAAAACTGTTTTTGTTAAAAATCTATTTGCTTTGGAATGAATTCATAAATCATTGAATAGCGTTATACAGAAAAGTACCCCATCTTTAGTTGGGTAGCCGATACTATTGGGCGCCGATAATCAAGCTAGTTTAACAATATTTGTCTTCAATATTACATAACTAGCATCAGTCGAGAGCACCTGTCGGTCTGTCTGATAGAGTGACCGCCTTTTCTGGTGGGGAACCGGAGGGTTGAGGGGAAGGCATTCCAACTTTGATAGGAAGAGAGGGAACGGAAATTGAAACTGAGAGAGAAATATGAAAATAAACAATGGAAAACGAAAATATAAGAGATGTTCTGAGTGGCTGTGAGTTGTCCATGCTCGTGTGAATGTTGAAACTGGCAAGAGATGATGAATCGTGGCATACCATGCGATGCCATTGCATTCGATTCGATGGTCACTCTATTGACAGATCGTTATGAGAGAGAAATGTTTGGCTCAAACGCACGACTACTGCAGTCCTAATGATTCGTGTTTTCAATTTCCTTCAGAAACAAATTTCGAGTTATATTTTAATAATAGAAAGTTATTAATAAAATGCTAAACGAATTCTACATTTCAAGCGATTTCTACATTTCATTGAATTTGATATTATTATCCGAGAGATAGAGGATATAAATTGAATTTCTATTCGGAAACGCTTTTCGGACACAAAAATATAAATTGTTTTCAATGGAAAACAAAACAACAAAAACGGATGGAAACTGAGAAATATGTGTTGAATTGTATCGGTATCTCGAAGCCTATTGTCTCTAACATCTCATCACAAGTCACCCGCAGCTGATGTGCTGTGCGGCACAGCAGACAAATGTAAACATGGTATGCCTCAACATAATAATGACAATTCTTTTCGCATAAATTCTTCACTATTTCTTCTTCTCTAAGTTCGCCACAAAATCTTCAGTTCAAATGAAATTCAATTTTCCAGACAAATGATGCGATTAGAGACACAAAACATGATTACCCGTTTCGGAAAAGGCAAAACCCATTTCCATAAAAATTTTACACTTAATAAGGGATTATAATTCCTTTCAAAAAATGCGATTTTCATTCAATTTTCATATCTTTTGATGCTTTTAGTGCAGAATCTCAGCTCGACGTCAGATTCACACTTCAGAGTCGAACAGAAAATAATGATTTTGTCGCAAATCTATTGATTTGTTTCCTACGGTCGGACGTCTTTAGCGGCGATCAGTCGGAGGTATTAATTAATGTGATTTCGTCTATGGAAGTGGCGATCGGTGTCAGACCCTAATTGAAAAAGTCCATTACCGGCGAGACTTGAGTCGACCGGTGCTGTGCTGTGCAGTCGGCGCACACATCACAACAGAACAGAACACACTTTGCAAAGCAATTCAGAAGTAAAAGTTCGTAATCTATTTGTTTAGATCTCAATTCATTTCGTTCACTATTCACTTCGGGATCAGTTTCTAAGCGCTTACTGTCAAAGAAAGTGATACGCATTCGAGTGGCTATTGTGCCGATCAATAGATCCGATGATAGGATTCCTATCCAACGATCGCACTGTCAATAGGGCTTACAGTCGGCTCTCGAGTGACTGTTCACGCGTTCAATGCGATGACATTTCGCCTAATTTGGTCTCTAATTAGGCCATCGCTGCCGGTCTTGGCTCTCGAGATGGACAGCGCCCGAGAGACAAGTGAACCAGAACCAGATCAACCCAACTTGGCGATTCAATGTTTATTTAGCAATTGGAGTCTAATTGGACACCTTTTGTCATGCTTTTTATGAGATTAATTTATGAAAGTAATAACAAAACCGTTAATTTAGTAGACATTCTAAACACAAATATTAATTAAACACTTAGTCAGGACTGTAGTGATAAACAAACAAAAATTTAAGTCCACTTTTAGACAAGTTTGTCGCTTATGATATACAAGAGACCGAAGAGGCCGATGAGTGCCACCCCAATGACACCAATGAGTTGGATGAGTGACCAAATGTTGGCCTTCAGAGATGAACGCGAGATCTGGACCTCTTCCTCTTCCTCGAAGTCATCGGTTTGGTTAATATCTTTGGGAGTGGTTGTCATGTCTCCCAACCTACTTCTTAGAGCGTACATTCCGTTGGCGGGCGTGCGGCCACGACTGGACGGGCGACTAGGACTGGATGGGCGGCCAGGAGTGGACGGTCTTGAAGCCCGAGTGGTTCGCACCGGAGTGGACGGTGGCGCTCGTCCTCCACGACCTCTTGAGCGACGGCTTCCCCGAGCGATGAATTGTTGCTCGTACTGATCTCGTACCACTGGCTTGACATTACGGGACGGCTCCCAACTGTTGTGGATGTCGTCAAAGCCCTTCCATTTGATGAGATAATGCCAACCTATTCGGCCGGACTTCTTGTCCAACCGTTTCTCTTTGCCGAGAATGGTCTCCACTTCGTACTCGCTGTCGTCAGTGGACTCACTGCCCGAGTCTGTGTCCGAAGAGTTTAAGGACTCGCTGTCCGACTCGTGGCCATCGACTGAGTTCACTTTGGGATGTGTGATGGTCTGCATCTTCGGCGGTCAAAACAGTTTAAAACAAATTGAAAAACTTTTTGAATCAAAACGTCTGCAGTGCTGTTGAGCTGTGAGGCGGCAGTTGTTGGCAGTGGTTGTTATGGTTGTGTCTGCTGTTTGTCTGGCCTTCAAAATAGATGGCATCTGCAGGCGAGTGGAGGTGTGAGTG